>LPNX010511463.1:137494-166209 GCA_001517045.1 Pseudotsuga menziesii | reverse complement strand
TATAAAGAAACAAGTAATTCAAACAAAGAGCGTGGAATTCATGCCGAGTTTCTATTTCTCATTGTTCGCGTTGCTGGGAAGTCTATTGTGGTTGGCATATGGCGCTCAGCAGAGATATAATCATCATGGTAATAGATATGGTCCTTAGTATTTATGTGGAAAGTGTTGTATATAAGCTCAATCATATAATTTATTGTATGTTCTTCATATTCTGCAGACACCAAACTTTGTTGGAGTGCCATTGGCATTGGGTCAGATGGTTTTACATTGTATCTATAGAGACAGCCCGCTTGTTCAAAACGCAAAGGTGGATAAAGACGAGCAGCTGGAATCGATCACAGAAAAAATGAAAGAGGACATAAGAGACTACATAGACAAAGAAAAGTCCGGCTCTCATCAAGATATTGAAATGCAGTTGAATGTGTGACTTAAATGGAAGCCAAGCCAATTACAATAATCCTTAATAGGCATATTCATTATCCTATCCATGAGATTTCGAAATATGCATTTCAAATAGGCGTCATTCCAATTCTTTGAGGAGATTAATGATATGTTAGGTTGTAATGATAAGTTGTATGAATACAAGTACATTTCCTTACTCCGGGTGATTATTCATGTGTCTCATTGAGAGGTATTCAGGGCTCAATTTTGTCCAAAAAGCGCAGAAAAATCATTCTTGATGCGAAAAATATTTCTAAATGACAAAATGGCACATGATATGTGTGGACATATTGGGTGGCAATATTTTTATTTTGGAATTTAATTTGTTTTGTTTTTTAAATATATATTTTTAAGAATAAACTCATTTAAAAAATATTTAAGTAAAATGGAACTAAGCACTATTTTAATTTACTATTTTAATAAACTTAAATATTTAAAAAATTCATAAAATAATGATTAGAGAGCCTTATATTTAAGTGGATAGAAATTTTTATTTGAGATTTTGGGTGGACTACAACCTCTATTTCTGTTAAAGCATTTAACTTATCAATCCACATACAGTATGGGCAATTTTCTGTTATAAAAAAATACATTTATTTGATTTAAACAAGTTCTTATTATTTAACGAGAGGCAAATAGATTACAGAGCCTTTGGGGGATGCATAAATCTAAAAATAAAATTGTTAATTATTAATAAGGAAAACCTAATTAATAGAGTTAACTTTTGTTAAAGCATAATAAAAACCTAATTAATATATTGATTTATGTAAACTATTCATAATTAACTTTAAAAACTTGTAAACTATTCATAATTAACTTTAAAAACTTATAGTAATCATATTTGTTTAAAAATTAAAAAAAAAAACTTAATAAATATTGTTTATACATAAATTAATATCATACTTATGGAGCCGAGAGGCTCTTTACAGCCCAGTATGGGGGAGATCTTGTAAGGTTACGTAACGTTATTTTTATTAATAATACCAAAGTTGATAGCTCATTGAGTGTAATACTTTAGAAGAGGTTTGCACCTAGAGAGATTTGATCCCTCTCGGCGCTTTCTACGCTGGTCTTATCCCACAAACAAGAAGACCTAAAGACATAAACTTTGTATAATGTTGATATTAACATTTTTCATATATATATAGGGAATAAAATAATATTTTTAGTTAACTAACATACTTATAAGCAAAGTGACTAGTAAATGTGGATAGGCATAACCAAACACTTAGTTTTATAAAGATAACTAGTTGTTAAATAAAAGCTAAAATATATAATTTTATATCTATTATTCATACAGTTAATATAAGCACAAAACAAATACAATTTAATAAACAAAAGTACAAAAACTCATAAAAAAAAACAAATTGTTACAAGTTTTTTTAACCATCCTTTCAAAATGCATTTAAGCATAAAAAGATAAAACAACCATGAAATGAATCCATGGTTAACCTTGTTACTTTACATAATAAAAGTAATTTTAAATTTTATTTTAAAATTAAAATTTATTTTAATTTGGATAATAATTAAAAAATCCAATATTCTTTATGATTAATATTACTTGAAAAAATCATTTTGTAAAAATATTTAACCTTAATTTTAATTTTACCCTAATTACAATTTAACCTCTTTTCTAATTACATCAATTAACCTATTTTCTAATTACGTTTTAACCTTTTAAAGAGAAGAATAATTAAACTTATATACCATTTTTCAATAATTTCAAAAGTAATATTATGAATAACCATTACTTTATTAGACCCTAATATTTCGTGCGATTATTTAGGATGACTTTAAAAGTAAATGTAACTTAGTTTAAATTTTCTCCGATTACTTCGGAAGAAAATATGTGACTCCCGCGACTCTTTGCTTTCTTTCACTTTTATAAGCTTGATATGAGTATTTCTTTTTACATATTTTTTTAAGTTAAAGAAGTATTTTTTTTAATGGAGAAAGTAAAAGAAGTTTTTGGCCCATAAAAGTAATTTTAGGTTTTATTTTTAAAACCAAAATAGCTTAAATTAGATAGTAATTAAAAAATCTCTGAATGTAGTTTTACTTTAATGGACAGTGGACACCATAGACCTCAGTCAATATGGGCCATCCTTAACAAATATGTACGTTCGATCCATCCAACAGACCAATAATTTCGCTGTTGGTCTGTTGGATAGACCAAACGCACATGTATTTTAAGCTCAGGCATCAATATGTACTCTCTTCGTGACTTCCAAGGCTATCAAACCTACTCAGGTGCACTCCTGTATGCGTTTCTTAAAAAGTGTGAAAATAGAATTAGGGGTTCTCTTGCAGAGATGGCCGGCTGGTTCTAAGGACAGATTTCTGCCGTAACTGGAATGAAATGATTTGTGAGAAATAGTTGGAAGATCAGGCCATCCCCTGTGAGATATGGTCGGAAGATCATGCCATTCCCTGTGAGATATGGTCGGAAGGTCTGGCGTATACTTTCAGGTTTTTCTTTCTAAACTTTGGCTAAATAATTTCAGTTAAAGTCTTTTTAATTAACACAAAATTTGGCTTGACATCTTTTATTGCTATTTGTATGATAGATGGTTTCTGGTACTTTCAATTTCGGTATTGAAATACCCAGCTTTTCTCCGAGTCAACAGTTGTTTTAGTCTTTGACGGAAATATCATGATGGGGGCCAAAGAGGAACTCCGTGCTCTGGTTCTTCTGTTCCCAGTCCTGCAATTCGTCTCGCATTTTGGACAATCCCATGGCATTACAACGCATTTCTCCTTCCAATCATTTAGCAAGAACAACAGCAATGCGTTGATATACATGGGAAATGCTTCGTTTTCCCCTTCACATGGTTATATCAATCTCACTCCATCGCCAAATAGTACATCAGCTACCGATCAATATTTCAGTTTGCAGAGCTGCATCGGAAGGGTTGTCTACAGTAAACCGATTACCGTCTGGCCGGCCACATTTACGACTACATTTACCTTGCTCGTACATAAGAGCACCAGTGCCAGCGCGAAGTACGGCGACGGGCTGGCCTTCATCATAGTTCCCAACGCCAAACCCTTTCTCCCAGATAGCTATGGCCAATTTCTGGGCTTATTCGATGGATCAACATACCTAAACACAACGAATCAGCTGGCCATTGAATTCGACACCTACAAGAACAGCCTAGTCTTCGATCCGGACGACAACCATGTCGGCATAGATGTCAAGAGCATACAATCCGAAGCAACGGCCAATCTTGGACAACACGGTATCAACCTCAAATCAGGGCGGCCGATAAGGGTTCGAATCGATTACGATGGCTTGAACAAAACCCTGCAAATATACGCCAGCTATGCGGACCGCCCAATCTCCTACGCGAGCGTCCTGAACCACACAATCGAGCTATCGAACATAGTTCCGCGATCAGCCTACATGGGATTCTCCGCGTCAACGGGGGTTTCTGTCGAGATTCACCGTATTTTGAACTGGAATTTCAGTTCAGTGATCTTGCCTAAATCGTCATTGAATATAGCACCGGTTGGCGCACCGAGATCGGGAGGAGCATCGACAAGCAGGGGCCTCAAGGTCGGCTTCGTTGTCGGTTCAATCGCCGTTGGGAGCGTGCTGCTGGGACTGTCGGCGTGGTTCGTCGCTAGAACAATGAACTGGAGAAAAGGTGCTGACTCGATCTCAGGCGAGTTAGCGATAATTCAAGATGGATCTGCAGACCCGTCGTACGGCCCTCGGCGACTCTCCTACAAGTTTCTGTCGACAGCGACAAATAACTTCAGCGAGGGGAGGCTGCTCGGAACCGGCGGATTTGGGAGTGTTTACAGGGGCACCCTAGAAGGCCGGGACGGAGCGGCGGCTCATTTCGCAGTGAAGAGAGTCTCGGCCGCGTCGCGACAGGGAAAACGGGAATTCATCTCGGAGATTAGTACCATAGGCCGACTTCGACACAGGAACCTGGTGCGTCTACAGGGGTGGTGCCACGAACGCGACGAGCTGCTGCTCGTCTACGACTACATGCCCAACGGGAGCCTCGACAGGGTCATCTTTCGGCAGCCAGCAGGGGATCAGAATCAGAATCAGGCCCCTCTGAATTGGGCCCGGAGGCACAGAATCTTGTGCGGGTTGGCTTCGGCATTGCTCTACCTTCACGAAGAATGGGAGCAAAGGGTCCTCCACCGGGACATTAAGCCCAGCAATGTAATGCTTGATGGGGACTTCAATGCCCGTCTCGGTGACTTCGGCCTCGCCAGGTTCATTGAACACGACGAAGCATCTCCTGCCGTGACCACGAAGCTGGCGGGGACGCCCGGTTACTGGGCGCCCGAGTGCGGCTACACCGGCAAGGCCACTGCAGAGTCGGATGTTTACAGTTTCGGGGTCGTTGTGTTGGAAGTGGCCAGCGGCAGGCGAGTCATGGAGCGATCGGCTCCATGGGAAGAGGGGAACCTGCTGGATTGGATATGGGGTCTTCACGGGCAGGAAAGAGTTCTGGACGCGGCAGATCCTAGACTGAATGGACATTTCGACGAAGAGCAAATGAAACGAGCATTGATCTTAGGACTCGCCTGCTCACATCCTGATCCCCAGATGCGTCCTCCAATCGGCAAAGCGCTGCAGATCCTCGTAAATCCCAATGAACAGATGATGCCTGTTGCTTCAGCAAGGCCATTGGCCATTTATGTAGTTTTGCCACCGGTTCCTAGACCTAATTCTCACTCTGCTCTCCTCGGGTCATCCAGTGGAGTGGCATCCATTACAGCCTCCGTCCTACATTTAGGTAGATAGTGCTGGAACTCATATAATGGCGAATGAATTCGTCATAGTCATCTCTACAGTGTACGCATTGACGTACCATGGATATCCACCAGCTGTGCCTGTGATCCAACAGTTGACATTGCTGCAGCAGCAGCAAATATGTTAGAAACTATAATTAACTTTTGCTATCCTCGAGAGTCGAGAGTTACAAGTTATGTTTTATTATTAGCAGTCTAGTTAGTCAGTTAATATCAGTAGCCGAAGTTCAGTTAATGAACATGGTTATTCTAAGTTTTTGTCGGTTAGAATTCAGTTAATTAATATACCTAGTTTAAATATTTTTCCTGTCGTAAGTGTTTAAATATAAGTTTTCTAGTTGATTGTAAATATAAGTCTGTTTAATGTATATGTTTAAATATAAGTTTTTTAGTTGATTGTAAATATAAGTCTGTTTAATGTATTGAATACATGAATACATCTTCCAAATTTATGAATAAAGTTAGCAAAGCAGCAGCTAGTTTAGCATAACTTGTTTTTATTTCTATGCCTCCATTAGTTGTTTCTTTAAGGTGGCAATAAATGTTACGCACCTTACATAAATGTCACATTGAGATCGTACGGGTAATCAATTGGTATTGATTTTTCTGAATTGTAATTATGACTAATACAATAATAAAATAATTATGAATTATTGATTTTTTTATAATAATAAAATATTTATTAACTTAAAATCAGGTAATTTTTTAAGTTGAATTTAGTCAAATTTCTAATTACGGCAAAGGAGTTCTTTTTTTGAGTCATCTTCCGGGGCACTATTCCCAATATCGCGGTCGCTAACTCGAATAAAATAATGACACGTATTTATCGGTATGGACCGCAATCTTAGCTTGTATGCGGTTTATTGTTTTTCCAATGGCAAGTTGGCACATGGAAGATCACATGCTTACGTACACCATGTAGGCATTCCATTACTCTTACCTATTGCATTCTATTCTTTGTAGAGCAGGAGAGGCGATGAGGCTTGGCTTCGCAGTTAACCGTGCAAAGTAAGCGAGTGATTTACTTCCATGGAGGCCACATTCGCAGCTTCACCAGTATCGAAGCTTTCCAAATATTCTTGCATTTTTTCTAATCCCATCAAAGCCCTTGCAAAACCCTTGAGGGTTTCAGAGGCTTTTGTGCCCACCTACGTTTCGATCCCGCATCGCAGGGACAAGGTTATTCAAAAGTTTTTTGGTGCAGTTCCACTGAGGGGTGTTGTCTCGAGCGTTCCAGCACTGCTTCAACAAGAATATGGACGATTCATGGATTGCGAGGGCATTAAGTTGCAGGATGTCATTGATACGATGGCGCAGAACCTCAAATCCCTATAAATTACGAGGCTTATGAAGACACATTACAGGGTTTGGATACCATTATCAACTATGCTGTAAAAGTGAACAATAATCTCAATATTTTACAGTGTTTGAGGGGCCTTGGCTCCGGAGCAGTCCTCGTGTCACATACCCTAAAATTACATCATAAAAAAATATTTTTTATAAATATAATTTATATACTTTAAATGTCACTAGGTGTTTTTCTTTGTCGTAAGATCATGTTTACTTGTCTGCATGGATAAGTTTAATGGGACTTCTTATTTGCATGACGATAGGGCTTTTTGTCCGCCCGGTATTGACTCTGACTATGTCAAACTGAAAACGCGGCTCTTGCCAAGGTGATGTCTTAAATTTTTAATGAAATGGAGTGTTTGGTTTTATTTACCTAGGATTAAATCCTAGGGTTTGGACCTTAGTCCTATGCCATTTGTTGCTAGACATATGCTTTAACTTAAGTGTTATAATAAAGATTTATGTCAACTTACATAAGGTGAAGGGTTGGCATAAGGGGGTGCAAGCCTCATGGGCTTTTCATGCGATGTGGAGGAGATATTGCAAGGCAGCTTATTTTTTTGTAAACCTATGCCAAAGTTTTGCATATGGCCAATTGAGTTACAAGGTGGATGCCACACGAGGGAGAGGGAGTTTTAATGAAGTAATAAATTTGTCATAGCCTTGGCCTGCGAGTTGACAATGCAGCCAACCATAGTTAAAGAGGTTGGTATCCTTGCATGATTTTCGTGGAAAGAAAATGATCTTGGCCCTCCATCTGTACTCTATCGATCCTTGTTGTTGGAAATATATTTAGGGTTTTACAGTCGTATTTATTTGGTCGTGAGGTGTTTATTCTGGTTTACTGTGGTGGTTTTTGGTGGTTTCGCTCTGAATCTCGTTGTTGCACGACAGTGCTTGTTGCGGCCTTACTTGCCTTCCAACATGTGTGCAAATGCCTTACTTTGTTTAAGGAACAACTTTGATGTTATGTTTAAATGGTGTTTATTGGCTTGCTTGGCCGTTATTTCCCTTTGCACAGTCTCAGCCATTTTCGTTTCTGGTGTTGTAAGGTGTAAACTTCGGTGTGCTTTCCTTTGATTACTGACAAAGGAGCTTCCTAAGCCAACAAGGGTTTAACAAGATGAGAAGTTAATGTTTCTAGCTTTTAACTCTTTAAACTTTATCTCATTAGGAGTTTTTGGTAGGTTGCACAAGAAGTTAAACTTGAATGTTTGAATGTGTAGCGTAGAGGAAGGAATGGAGAGCTAGGAGGAGAAAACCCTCGGCCCTCAAAGCGTTTGATGAAGGTATGAATCTCTGCCTACGTAAATGCTTATTGAACAATTTAATTTCATATTTAAGGAAAATATTAATACCCCGTTTTGGCAGGTGAGGCGAGGTTACCAACAAATGGTCACCCAAATGATTTGGGTGAGCCTAGCCTTGACATTCTGGCTCAACCTTCATTCACGGGGTCTAGGGTTTTGAAAGAATTTTACCTTTACTACCAACTTGCATTGGTATGCAGAGTTATAGATTGAGATTTACTGAAATGGTTACTATATGGCTTTAAAAAAATTTAAATGTGGATGGAGGGTTGGCATAAGGGCCATGCATGAGTGGCAACAGGGTTAATTCCTCTCAAGTGAACCATGACTCTGTCCTGGGGTGAGAACATTATTCCTATATCTTCTTAATCAAAAAAATTTGTGTATTAGATAACTGGGGTTTATACTAATGCTAGCAAGCTTGTGTGCATGTATAATATTGGCATAGCTCATTCAACTGCACACTGGATCGATGCTTCATATCAAGGTATGCCTCGATTTATTAATGTATGCCAATGGGAAGAGCTACTGGGTTATTCTGCTCGAAATGTTGGAGAAAATTCCTTACGGCCTCCATTGATTTTAAGATAAGTTTGATTATTAAAATGTTGGGTCTGGTATTGCGATTTGGAAATCCATTGCGATTTGGGATAGTTTGTAGGGTAAAATTATGGAAGATTGACACACAACCATCGTGGATTGGATTATATAGTTTTTATTTCAAAATGTTAGTTTGATTTGGATATGGATCTGATTTTTCTGGTAGTTGACTTCTAGATCTGTATATCTAAGATCTTGAATAGAATCTCAATTCATTGTGATTGTTTGACTTGGATCTTAGTTGGATGTTTATTTTAGATCGGTTATTTCTTAGTTCGATATTTTGTCTTGGAACTCTTGGGATCTTAGTTAATTAAATTGTTTTGGATCTGTTATTTTAATATGTATAAATAACTGAAAGAAGTATATAGATTTGTAATAGTATATATATTTGGGTTAATTTTAAACAAAGAAGTAGTCTATGTAAGAAGCCACTCGTCTCTAAAGTTTATATACATATTGCAAATTGCTTTATGAGTTAATGCATTTGATTGATATCTATTTAACTAAATATTGGGACATTTTGTGGGAGATTTGTAAAGTTTGTAAAATGAATTTTTATTTCTTTATAGAAAATTAAGTGCGATTTCTCAATTTCCACGCATAAGCAAAATTGACTAATAACAGAGTATAAATCAAGAATAATAATAAACAGGTTTAAAGGAAACTAATTAATGCATTAAATAATCTTAGTTTATAAAAACAATCAAAATTATAATCTACTTCAGAACTTGATTAACAAGACTAGAGAATTATATCATTCAGTAAAGAACTTGTCACCACTGATGGGAACACAAAACGGAAGATGTCGTTCCTCCCAACCAACTCCTAGAGCAGCCAAACTTACTTAATCCATAACCATCGAGCCCGTTTGTTGAACCACAAGGGAAAATTCCAATCAATGCGCCATCTCTTTACATCAATAGAGTATTTTCTCTTCCATCGCCATCATCCTACTTATTCGATGGACATACTATTCATAGTATTTTTCCTAGGACTTGGTCATTTATGAGTCTCCTGTTCTTTAATGCTCCAGAAGGAGTCCTGGCCTGATTTTGGGGAAGATGTCTCCTGCATCACTTGAGTTCTTACTCTGCAGCTTTCTCCATTTGTCATTTCTCCTTTGGTTCAACAAACACTCTTTTAATGACTACTTCAATTTTGACTCCTCTCAGTTATTTAATTAATAAAAAATAATAATTCCATTATGTTTTTATTTTGACTTTATTTGTCAAAATATTAAAAAAAAATTCAATGTAATTAACAATTTAATATTTGTTTGGTGCATTATACCTCATTAGTGGGACTGAATTGAGACTGGTTCTTCACACTGGATTTGATCCTAGAAAGTTTGTTTTAATTTCTTATCTCATTTAATAGCATTTCACACGTTCTGAAATTGTTATATTCTCTGTATATTTGGCTTGGTGGTAGCTAAGAAGGGATTTATTATGTGGGAGCTTACATCACAATCATATGGGTTGGGCTTATAAACCTTTTATGTGGGAGTATGGTTGAGCTTCGGTGCGTATGCTTGCATTCATTTAAGAAAAACTATGAACATGTCCCCTTTGCTTCCATCACAGTTCCTTTCCCCTTCCTACTCTTCTATAAACGAAGAAAATATTCTTGTCAAGTTGTTCCCCACTTACTAACACTATTGACTACCATCTCAACAAAACCACTGCCCCCAATTCCGCCTCCATATTTCCCTCCTATATATTCCTCTCGGCATGGTGGTTATTGGACCGCCCAAGGTGCTCAACATACACAGGTCACTAGGGGGGGGGGGTATTTCATGTTTTTGGTGGACACTTGCCAGTCTGCAGATGATATCCAACACCTCAAGACTGAAACTCCGCACATCTTCATCCAATTGCCTGAGAATTCTATGGTGGGTCTCGTTTCCTTTGGGGAAATTCTCAATGTTCATCATCTCTCCTACCTTGACATCTCTAGAGCCATCATATTCCATGGAGGAAGGGAGATTTCTGCAAATCAGGTATGTGTTTTCACTTCTTCAATTCAATTAGATCATGGGTTGGATTGAGTTGGTATAGGCATTGGTTCTCCGACATTCTTATTAGATTTCAGATCGTAGGACATTCTAAAGGATTCTAACTATCAAACAATGACCTAAATACTTCTCTTCACAATGTGTTTAAAAGAAGATAGGTAATTTCCATTAACAATTGAAGTTCATTTGTCACTATTGTGGTCCATGCAACCATATATTCAGGTTGAACAACTTCTTAGTACACATAATGCTTGCGTTAGAAGTAGCCAACAAAACATGTTGCTTAGGTGTATAGAAGTATGCCAAATTATCAAATAAAAGATCAACTCGGTCCTATCAGTTAATACTCTTCATTAGCTAACTTACACTTCGGAATTGTAATTAAATATTTGACTACTTATTCTGTAACTCGCTTGAAGTTCATTTATAATGACAAACACATTTTCCTCTAACTATAGGTGCAAGTGTAATACCAGCTAAGACATTTACTATCATATGGAACCAACATTACTTAGTTTGAAGTGAATCCTTAGAATTTCTAAGATTTATTATAGACATGTTTACCCTGATTTAGTTCTATCAATAGTTTTATAAATATAACAAATTGAATTGCATAAATTCTTTAAAATATTCATTATTGTTTCTAGGAATACTGCATTATTAACCAATCTCCTCCTTCGAGTATAGCCTTTCAAAAGGTTTACCTCTTCGCTTTTTTGGACCTAAGCATTCCAACTTACTTAACTAGCCCAACCATATAATTTAAATTTGAGGTGACTAGACTTCATTAATATAATAAAAGTCCCCCGCGCTCTCCTCTTAAGATATAAAAAAGCATAGGGGTGAATCTCGATCGAATCGACAAGTAAGACTAATTAAAAAAAAGGTTTATGGTAAACAATATTGTTGGATTTTCATCTCTCTTCCCCAGCGGGCCCACGTTCAGTCCCTTCTTATTCAGCATGACAAAGCTTAAGATATCGGTCCGATGCAATGGAGCTCAATCGAAAACACCCACGACAAATATGTCATCTCACCCGAGATATCTTAGTTTTATGGGTAACTTCTAGAACCACGTTTCCGCAATTTGTGTGGGAGGGTGTTTTGGTACCTTGGCTTTGCACCAAGGTTTCCCAGCGAAGACCGAGAAGGTGGGTTATTGGTTTGCACTGTATTCCAATGCCAACTTATAATTCAATCCTTCCTTATGAATCTTCTATAAACAGATGGTGAACAGATAGCACAATCACATTCATTAGCATAATGCGACAGTCATACACTTGCCCAGTTAACACACAATAATCAACCAATCATTTAACACAGCAACTACACATATAATCAAACTACACAACATTCACACATATACACAGCATATAACGTGGAAACCCATCCACAAAAAAACCGCAAGGTGCTCTTCATCTGGCATTGGCATGAGGAAATAGATGCACTTTTTGTTTGCACTTAAAGATATAGACTCTGTTCAAGATCTTATTTTCTATCTTTACAGATGTTTCCTCCCTCTCATGCTCTCTGATATTCTCTTCTTCTTTCTCTACTCTACTCCTACTAGCGATCTGCACACAACCTAGATCGACTCAACCTTCTCTACTTGTTTGCGCACTCTGCTGCAGAACCACTACTTTGATGCACTCAGCGATCCAGAGTCACTAACCAAAAACTAACTATCTCAAGTCTAGCTCAAGTGTCTTTTCCAAGAGTCTAGAGACTACTTAATACTCCGATATCAACTAATCAACTAAAACCATCTAACCCATTTACAAATTTGGTTCCTTATTTTATATCCATATTAAAAACTCAATACAAATCCCATACATGCTTGTACAGACTCAATACTAACTCAATACAGACTCTAACAGACTCAGCTTCAGTCGCTATCCCAACTGAATTACTATCTCCAGCCAATAGGTTGTTTTTCCTATTCTAGCAATACATAACAAAAATCCGCTATCGACCTGACTTACAAAGATGCATTTACACGTGTGGTTTTCTCCGACTCCAACCGAGCTCATACCCACGATCGCTAAGGAATGTCACTTTCTCAGCGTTAAGCCATACTATCATTTTCCTGTCGTTTTGTTTCTACACACGCATGCTTCCATAAATATTCTTCCATGTAATCTCATATCTTTCTTTGTCCTTCCGTCGTAGCTTACTAAACTGACGTAACTTCCTCGTCTCATGCCTTCTCTTTATCTTCTTCTTCGCTTTCCTTCTTCTATTGCAACATTATTCCCTTTCGTTTGATGTTTCTTCCTCTATCGTATCTCCTTCCTCTTCTCCTTTATACTCTTCTTCCATATTTAGGAAGAATTATACATGAATTCTTCCCTTCTGTCCTGAGGCCCAACATGCCCCCAACACTCACTTGTGGCTCGTCCCAAGCCACACGAGATATTCCTCCATGGTCTGACTTGCACTGATTTTGGTTTAAAAATATTCCATGATTTTCAACAACTTCTCTATTTATAGGCGCACTTCCTCCTTTGTTTTCTGCATGTGCTCCACCATGTTGGAACTGACGTGTTCCGACATGTCTTTCTCAATCAAGGTCGCTACCTCACGCACCTTTTGATGCACAAGCTGAATTATCCTTGTGACTCTTTCTGCTTCTGACTTGAATAGGAACCTTTAGCTCTTTTAATCTATTCCACATGTTATTAGTATAGGAACCACATCAAATTATTTTCTAAAAGCAACAAAATATATTGGATTTATAATTACATCATTCCTTCGCAAAGATCCTAAGAATGATGAGATGGTCTGTGGTTGAGTGATTCCTTCTAAGACCCACCTGGCCTTTAGTCCATTTCCCGTCACGTTCTAAACATATGTTGATATTTCTTTCCAAAATAATACCATATAACTTGGATACAAGTGGGCTAATCATAATGGTTCTATAATTGGAGGGGTTAGTTTTGTCACGACTTTTAAAAATGGGAACAATGAGGCTTTGATTCCAAGGATTAGGGAATCCTTGCTTGATTTCTAGATTGAAGAGCTTGTGGATGTAGGGGATGAGGACATGCCCTCCAATTTTTAGGATTTCACCTTGGTAACCTTTAATGTCCTTATCTTTTCCATTTGCTAGGTGCTTAACCCCAACTCTATGTCTTCTAATGAAAAAAAATGATCCATTTTAAGGAGGGGTTGAATGGTATCTATGACATCAAGGGGCTCATAAAGATTTTTAAGAAAGGAGTTCTAGTTTTTAAAATATATAGTATTATTTTCTTTAGTTTTGCAAGTTACAATTTTCCTCTGGAATTTCTTAGGGGTCGTCTTAGATAAGTGTAAAAGTTGTTCCTTCCTTTTTATATATAGTATAATTTTTTTCTTTTAATGAGGTAATTGTACCTATTTATCTTGTCATCTTTTAGGGACTCGTCAATATTATCCTTAATTTCTCTTTGTGTAATCTTACACTCTTTATCATACCAAGGGTTGGTTCTTCTATTTTTGTTTTTACTCAAAATTTCGATAGAGAACTTACTATTAGTAGAAGAGAGGGCCATACTAAAATTATGATAGAGGTCCTCTATATTGTCCTTACTCGATATAGGAAACAAAATTTGTTTAAAACCATTTACTAAAAATATCATTTTTATTTCTATCAAAGATCAAGTATTTTTGGCTTTGATAATTTTCTTCAATTGGATCGCTATGCATATCTAAAATAAGAGATACAATTAAAATTCTATGATACAAGTAAGTCTTGTGGTCGTTTATGATGTTAAAATTGATTATTTTGTTGTAGAAAAGTATATCAGATATAACATGGTCTACCAAACTACTCTTAAGACTATGAATACAAATCATCCGACTATAATTTGGCCATTTCATTATCCCATCGCAAATTATTATTTCTTGAGCACTACGAATCTTAACTAGCTCAAAACTGAACAAGTTTTCACTTAGATCTTTAGACCTACTTTGGTACTTGCTAGTTGAGGCAAGGTCCTCATCTAGCCAAAAAGGATTAGGGTTGTAATAATTGCTAAATATAATAAGTTGGGTACTTGAATTTTGAGCATCAAAGTACCCCATTAAGAGGATATTGCCTACAAACCTCAGACTAGAAATATCATGCTCTAACCCATTATAGGGACACTTTTAATTTAAATTGCAATTCTTGTAAAAGTTAGAATTAATAGGGGGAAAATAACATATGTATATGTATGTTTTTTTAACATTAATATATGTGGTCTCCATCTAAATATATTGATTGAAAGGATCTTTCTTATAAATTTTGACATGGGGGAATATATTTTTCCTAAAGTAGCAAGGTATACCTCCAATGCCTCTATGATGGGATAACTTGTTCAAAATCGAAAATAGGACAAAACCTTCTATATTAGGGATATTAGATTCTTCATGTTCCCAAGTTTCAACAAGAAATATAATATCGATTTCACTAGATATCCAACTTAACTTGGGTCCTTTGTTCCATGGAAAGCCTCGACAATTCCAATGATTCAGAGTGAGCCAAATTGTTATTTATTAGCACCATTTGGTCTCTTTCCTAGATGAATGCCTTTGTATTTCTAGTCAATGCTCATTTTTGTAACATCACCCAAAAATCCCATAAAAATAAAATAAAATTAGCATATAATGTCATTAAAATACCAACACTAATTTTATCTACTAAGCACTTAAATCTTTATATTTCAATTAAGATTATTACAATGTAGATTCATATTCTTTTGATCTTATTACTATTTACGAGTACTCTATTTATCTTACTTGCTTTTCATTTTTCCATAAGATGTGTTTACCTTGACATGTATTATTGTAACACCCCGTTTTTGACCTCGTTTGCATTAAATGTACATGATGTATATATTGTAATTAATCGTGGTGTGGAGCTAAAGGCAAAAGCCCCACCATCGGTTTGGTTGTTTTATGTTTCGGCGATTGAAATTGTTGCCGATGGTATATCGTGATATACAACACATTACAGTTTTGGCATCATGTAAATATGCATTTTAATTAAAATGAACCCCAACCAGCTATGTCAATGCAACCATGATGAAAATGGCATGATTTTCCTAAGGATAAGGAGGGGGGAATTATTAAACTTTGGGCCAATGGGGAAAAGCCATGTGTCAGCTGTTAAACCCTTTTGACTTACTCACCTTTCCTTGTCTCATCCGTCAACTACCACATTAAAACTTCTATTGTTAGTTGGGGGCAGCTATTGCTGGGTAGTGATGTGTGGCAGGACTGTTAGTCCTTGCCCACACGCACACTCCACCAGCGGACTCCTTCACTTCACGTGGGTAGGGAAACAAGACGCATCATTCGGCATTCTTCCATTCCCCATTCTCCATTTTTTTTTGTGCCTATCCTCACGCAGAGAGTATCTCTCTCTTCTCCTCACGCATAGGTTGGGATCCTTCATTTGTTTTCCTCACGTAGCGAGCTGGAAGAGCAGCCTCAGGGGCACGATTTCTGCTGTGTGTGTGAATGTCGTGGTTGGGGAATGTTGACGTGGGTTCATTCATGATTTTCCTGTGAATGATCCATTCACGTTCTATGTGTATATGTGTTTCCATACCGATTTTGTAGATTCTGGGTGTGTATGTTCCCCTGTCCAAAATGAGAGTCGGATCTCCTCTCCCATTTTGGGCTATGTATGTTCCCGTTGCTTTAGTGTTGAGATCGGGGGCTATCGTTCTCCCCACGATTTTGTGTGCTATGGGTTCATTTACATTTGTGGGTGCTGTGAATTCCTATTGAGTCGTTTTGGCCATGATAGGGCCAAGAACGACTCAGAATCGAATTCCCTCGGTCAGAGTTGTGAATTGCTTGTTTGCTGGGTGTATACAGTGGTTGGTCTTCGGACTATGTTGGAGTGGGAAGGAAGGCATGGTTGCTTGATAAACTTGGTGTGTTTGGGAGCCACACAGACAGGACTAGGGGGCTGGCATTTCTCTCCATAACCCCTGAATAGCACTGTAAGGGAGGTCAGGGCCTGAGGGACTGTGTAGCAGAGAATGGATTGATTTCCTTGTGTTGGGTGTGTGTGGGTGTCCTAGAAGTTAGGCTAGTTCTGGTGTAGGTATCCTTATCTCTTTAATGAGCTCACCGACTTAGCATTCAGCTTTTCCCAGCTCCTTGATGGCTTGATAAACCCAACTGTGTTGGCTTGGCTGATTTGTTGATGGCCTGATAAACCCAACTGTGTTGGATTGGCTGATTTGTGTATCCTTGGCTATGTGTAAGCCTGCTTGTTCCTTATTCCTTAGGGAATCATTCCCAGCTCGGGGGTGGCAGTGTTGCTGAGAGATTAAGGAGCACACTGGCCTATGGTTGGGTGGAATGTTGCAGCGACGTAGCTGGTTGTGGGACGAATTCCTCATAAGATAAGTATTCTTGTCTATATCATTCCTGCAATTATAGTTACTGTTTAATGAATTATGATGAACATGTTGAATGCTTGAATGTATAGATTGCTTCCATTTTATGTTGAATAAATTATGCATTTCTGCATGTTTTACTTCAAAGCATTGTATATCAGTTTGTTTATATGTATGTACTATGTTCACGGGGCTAGTAGCACGGATAGTTAATGGTTTGGTAGCATCCTCTTCGTCGGTCGGAGGGTCAGGGACATGACAATTATGCTTCGTATACTTGTTTGTGTGGTGCAAGAAAAGGTTATATCCGTACTTAAAGTCTTTATACTTGGTTTATTGTTCTAGACTGAAGACCTGGTTTAAGAGGTGAAAAGGTCTTACTTGGCCCTTCGGATAATGCCTATCCTTTAATGTTTCTATGCAGTGTTTTGGTGAAGAACTTGACTCATACCTTGGCAATCAAAGAGCCCTAGGTATGGACACTAAGGGACCCTAACTAGTCTAAGAGTTTGATCAAATAAACATCGGAGTAAACCAAGTTCCTTTTTATTTCTTCCAATACTAGATCTAACATTTAGAAATTTTAATAAAAACACATAGTTCTGAGACCCAACCCAAAACCCTTCCATTGCTTATCCTATGGATCGAGACAAATAGTCATTGTAAAAAAAAAACTATAGCAAAAACAGTATGGTTGTAAAAATGTCCACGTGGAAAACCACCGTAAATGCGCCCATGTACAGAGTGATTGCTAGTTGTGAAAAGGACAAGGGTTTAACTTTTCAAAGGTTTAAGGGATTTTTGGTCTTGATGACATGGTTCTCCGAGAGAGGACCCAAAGGCTGTCAGTTCTTCACTGCCCCAACTTCCAGCTTCTGCTCAAAACTTGACTTGGCACTTAAGAATGCTTTGGTGGTTTCAACCACGGTTGTCGTTTTCATTGTGACAAATGCCTACCATATTCAAAGCTTTAGCTCCCGGTTGAAGTAATTTCATATTGTGTTTTCTTTGTTATTGTTTCCAACACTGTAATATATACAAAATTCTTGATTTAACCTTTGTTTCGTTTAACTGGGAGGGAGTTTTCAACAAGCAAAGTGTGGGTTGGATGACATGGGTTTGAATATGCGCTTGAGGGTCTTGGTAAGAACTTGAGCCCTATACCTTGACAGTCTTGACAATGTGGGTGAGGATGGAACAAGAAACTATGAGTGGGAAGTGTCTTTTCCGGAAAACGAACCCATTCTCATCTTTGCTCGATGGCGGTTATGGTTTTGCTCAGTCCATGTTTTTGGGGTAAATACCTATTGTTATAAAGATTGAGGAGTCATGAGAAGATGCCTAGTTAAAAAGATGTTGAAGTTTATCTATGTAATTCATGAGATTGCAACTGTGTACATGATTGTGTGTAAATGAATATATCTTAAATTAATTTATATAATTTTTTTAAACATATTTGATATACAAAATCACAATAATTTTTTTAAAAACTAATATAAGTTTTTCAAACATATTTGATATAGAAAATCACAATAATTTTTTTTACAACTATTATTAGAATACAAAAGTGTTGGATAAATCATGTTAATATTTATGATTTCTTGATATTAAGAAAATTAGTCAAAATAACTATTATTATAATTCAAAAGTGTTGGAATGAGGATAACTCATATTAATATTTATGGTTTATTGATATTAAGAAAATTACTCAAAATAATTTTATTACATATTGCCTAAAATATAATTAAGAAACTCATATGTTAAAGGTAGTATTGTTTTTACAAGTTAAAAAGATAGTATTGTTTTTACAAGTTAAAAAGTAAGTAGAACCTTACTTTTTGAAATTACTTAATGTTATATTCTTTCATGCTTAAAAAAATAAGAAGAACAAGTAAGTTTTTAAATTAAATAATGCTACATTCAAGTAAATTATTAAGGATGTTTTTATTTTTAAATAAATTTTAATATTGATTAAATCAGCTTAAATTTAAATAAAGAAGTTTAAATATTTTGAAAAAAGAAATAGAGTAACTTTTTAATTAGAATTGTTATTATATTTTATTTGAATAATATCAAATTGGAAATGAGATCATAAAAAATCCTTCCATTTTAAAAACTTTTAAATTCAATATAGAAGTCAATTTACCCTTTTAAGTCTTTTAAATTCAATATAGAAGTCATTTACCTTTTTAAGTGGTATTGTCATTCTGCTTGTCTTGTAGAGTATGAAGGTGTCTATGTTTACCTCATTATAATAAATAAAATAAAGTGGTGTTTTCATTTTGTTTGTCTTGTAGAGGAAGGTGTTTACATTTACCTCATTACAATAGATTACATAATATTGCTACACAATGCTAATTATCATGGATTTTGGGAGGAAAACCCAACATATGGAAAGAGTTGATTGTATGATTTTATTGCACTAAAAGTTACAAAATGTTTCTATAATTTTACATCATCATATGTTTTGGCTTAAAAACATGTATAACAAAAATAATAAGATTACTATAGATATAGATATAGATAGATATAGATATAAATAGAAATACAGATTACTATAAATATAGATATAAATAGAAATACAACATCTTTACATTATATATATGAAAAGAGAGATTTGACATATACATGTAATACAAAAACTATTATATAAAGAGATTTAAAAAATATACAAAAGTTACATAAAAATATAAATACTATAAATATGATATTTACATAAAAATATTATTTTGATACATATCTTAACAATAATGGAAAATATATTTTTACATATCCATATTGGCACAAATGTGAGTTTTATGGACGTGAGTGAAACACAACAAACCTATATCCATTTTGAATGATACAGAAAATTACACCTCAAGATATTTGATCCCTTTCGTGGCTTGATACATATAATGTTAACATGGGTCTCCTTTGATTTTATCTTGGTTCTAGAATTGAGTACTCTGGTAGATGAGGATGTGTTGGTAGGAGTGAAAAAATTCCTCAAATACCTTCCTTTAAAACATAAGCCTACAAATTCTTGCTCACTCTAGTCTTCCTTTGTAATTGTTCAAATTTACAAATATTCCATTATAATAAACAAATTCAAATATTCATACTTATATTAAAGTGTAAACCTTTACAAATCTTACATTCCTAAAATAACTAATATAAAATGTTTACACTTCTTACTCATTCCTAAAATGACTAATATAAAATGTTTGGTGATATATTTTTAAATTATAAGCATTTTATATGTTTTTTATAATAAAATTGTGATTTTTTAAATAATTTTTTTTCTATAGATGAATCTTTAAAAAAATGAAATGAGACAATATCTTTGGAAAATAAATCTATAAAAAAAATTGACTTCTAAATTTTCCGTGATAATAAATCATATTCTCTTATATATTTAGACTACTAATTTTAAATTTTCAAATATTATTTTTCCACCTAAATTGTTTGACACCAAAATTGAAAGAATGAATGCATATGAATCATGTAAGTCCTTCCATGCCACTGGAGTTTAGATCGAACTCAGCCCATGATTGACTATTTAAACTTATATCCAGAAATCACCTGCAAATGGTAATCCTTCAACGTTTATATATAATTATTACCATTGAGTCTGTCTCTTATACCTTTAATCCATTGAATCTCGCCTTAAAGAGTAAGTATGTCTTCTTTAACATATTTTTTTATGTATGGAATTGTATGGATAAAGAAAAAGTGGCCGCTCTCATTGTATGTATGGCATTGTATTTTCTTATTCTGTTAATGGAGAATCTGGCAGAATCAAATTTTCTTCAAACATGTATTGGAACATATTCGATTAGTTAGTTTCATGCACATATGTCTCGGCTTAGGACCAACGCTTTTGATGTCAATCTGCAGTCATAAATTTCTCTTGATATCTCTGTATACTTCATGCTCTATATATTATGTTTTCTGTTTTTCAAATAGACCTTCTAAATAAAATAGAACAAAACACAAAAATATCTGTGTATATCATCATGCATATAAAATTTACATATACATAAGCAACCTTTCCAACATTATATAGATAGTAGCAAGATAGGAAGGAACCAACACTATTAATTATTTAATGGGCCAACTTAGTAAACCCCATCTTCCAACTGATGGCTTTCAAAATGACTCATATGCTCTTGATCACCTATAAAACCTTTAGGAATCACTTCACATGGGTCAAGACACCTAATAAAACCAAACACCTTTCCAAAATAGCTAGTCCTTATGGCTTTGGCTAGCATAGCAACTCCCATTTAGACAACATCATAATAATCCCATTTACCATTATCAATAGGCACTTAGTCATGATCACCAACAACACCTGGATATGTAACTAGCCAGTCTTTGGGCTCTTTGAAGAAATATGAACTATTCCCACTACCACCTTCCTAGTTCCAGAAACATTAGCATCACGCCTCATCTGCTTCCCTAAATTTGAAAGAGCATCTATTGCAACATCCAATTTTCAAACTATGTGACGATCTTATTATTATTAGTTCGTTCAATTTATTAATTTGTGGGTTACTATGACATCAAAATATATATTAAATATGGAAAAACTAAACGTTTAATTCAAACCTCAATGGCCATTTTAGATTGGTTGTAATATCCTTTTCTTCCACTTCATAATTATTTTATTTTATTATGTTAATGAAAACTAAGCAATAACTTTTACTGTGAAGTTTATTGTGCAAAATTTGTTTCTTTTTCCATAGGACGGGTCCTAAATTTGAGCAAATTAAAAGATGTCTATAAAAAATACCAGAATGAAAGTACTATAAAAAATGAAAGTACTGTAATCTGTTTCAACAATTTATGTCCATTAAAAATTCCAGAATGAAAGTACTATAAAAAATGTTGTTTAAACTACAAATCTATCACTTGACTACGTTCTTTGGAGCCACTTAATTTTCAACTTAGGTATCTAGAGGTTACAGCTTGAACTTGGACAACTTCCTCCACTTTGGCAGGAAAGGAATCATTAGACTCCAACAGAGGAAACAACTCATTATTTTCCATTTCCAAGAGCATCCAAGTAAATTTACCTCATTAGCTTACTCATCATGGTCTAGGTTCTACAAGGGTTAAAGGAACCAAAAAATCCTATGAAGTAGAAAACAATATAATTTTACAATGCTTCCAAATGACTTGATCACCTTGACAAGAGAAAACAAGAACCTCTCAACCATGTGCTTCTCTTGTTTCCATACTTCCTATGCTTTATTTGTTTCTTCTATAGAACTTGCTCTGGCAATAGAGGGATACCCATTCACTCTAGTTTGGGATGAAAAATTAGCCTTGGGGACTGAATTATGTGTCATGATGCTCATTTGGTGAGGTCTACCATTAGGTGTGTATTTTTCATCCTCGGGATACCAATGATACCAAGGACATTGCTTCACCACAACATTCCATAAAATATGGACAGTTACTAGAAAAGTTAACAAAATATGGACACTTGCTAGAAATGTTAACATTATAACCTTTAAACCCAATCAAAATATGCGAGGCCCATGTGAAGGAGGAATGTTGATAGGATAAATTTGAAGCAACCTTTAAATTTCAATGTTACTCTAATAATTATTTCTATTTATTCTGGATGAGGAATGGCTTGTTTCGGATAAATAAAGGGGGATACCGGTGGGAACAACACAAATTCACATCAGAAAGGGGGGCACACAATAAATATATTCAATTGTTTTTTCTTGTCCTTATAAAATTTCTATGGGCTAAAATACATTAGTTCATTGATGCGTTTTCTGATGTTTATAGTAGATATATATAGTAGAGATGGATCGAAACGAGGCAGTCACTCATTCTTCGAGTCGAAGACATACACAGACATCTAGGACAAGGATGCCTAATACCACATGTACATCAACTGAAATACCTTCAAATTTTTTCTCTCAAAGATGGTCTGAATCATCTAGAGATTCTAACATATTATATCGAGACACAATTGGTATGTGTTTGAAATTTATGCACATGCTAAATATTGAGTATGCATGCATATTTATATTTTTTTTAAGTCTTGTTCATCGATTTTACTAAGTTCCGTTAGAATTTTTCTTTGTAGAGAGACGTCGTAATAGATTGTCTCGTTAGAGTGGGTAGGCATCCATGTTTGGTCGATTGTTTGATTCATCATCTTGTGACTGTTTGCGCTCTTTTGGTCGTCATTTTAGAGAACGAAAAATAGACCAACCACATTTGATTGGTAATATGTTACATATATATATATATAATTTATTTAAATACATTACTAATTTGCACATGTGTATATATATGTTTGTGTCTTTATATACTAATTTATACATGATCAAATGTGTAAATGTAGAGGATCGTGGTTCTGCTGAGGGTTACGATGATGCATTCAGAGAGACTGAGGGTGATGATTCATTTGCAGAAAATGAGGGTGATGCATTTGGAGAAAATGAGGGTGATGATGCAAGGGGTGGAGATGCTAAGGATGTTTCAAGGGACCAAGAGCAAGGTCATGCAAATGCTCGAAGAAAGGGTCAAGGTCGGTGAAGGGATACTTTCAAACAAGCACATGGTTTTTAGCCCATGACCATTTATCCTTCAGATATACCTGATGCTCTACCTTTGGAAAATGAGATTGTTTCTCTCACCCTTGAACAATGAACAACCCACCATAAAAAATTGAGGGATGATATTGCTAGCTTGGAACTCCCAACTGAGAGTCGACAGAGTTTGCAAATACTTTTGGAATCTTTAGGCAAGTTTATTGGTTCCTATAGAATTGTTGGGTCAACAATAGATTGTTTTATTTACTTGATGAGAATGCGGAAGGCTCAGGTGATGGGTCCTGATAAGTGGGTTGATGTAGATAAGAAGGTATCAAAAGAAAATTCCATTTCAATGTTTAATTTTAAAGAAGGGCCAAAGCAGAAGATGTTAAAGGTGCAATATTCAAAGCACCTTGAGATTGAACACAATTTATATGATAGATTCTTGGCTGCATATGGTATATTTCCATGGAATAATGAAGTGCCACATTATTTTGTGAGATTTTTTTATGCAGAGTTTTTTTAAACATGAAGCCAGATTACATAGATGCCAAACTTTTATGGGGTTGGAAAAGCTAGGACGTATGAACGAGAAGGAGCCTTTCACGATCCATTGTTTCCTAAGCCTACACCTCGTTTGGTGCCTCAGCCACAAAGACTTGTTACATTACCATAAAGGATGGAGGTGACCTCTCAGATTGGTCTAGAGGCCAGATACATCATATGAGACAACTTACCATCTGCTCCAGTGGGGATTGATGTGGGCATGGATCGACATAGAGCATGCGCTCGTTCTTGTGCATATTTTTGTTATAAAATAGACCATGAGGTAGATTCAATGAGCCTTGAAGAAGCCAAGGCCTATGCAAAACATTGTCGATATGGATTGTTTGATTTACTCCATCGCGAGGAAGGAGAGAGGGGGGAGGTATGTGAGAACTTTTATTTTTTCCTCATAGTTGTTAAATCATGTTTTGTTAGTTTATCTAAATATATAATGTTGACTCATTTGAATTGCAGTTCACCCAAATGATGGATGAACGTGATTTTATGGTCGACTCTAATGTTAACCTAGGGCCATTGAAAGAGGTACATTTGTATAAATATCTATAAACTTATATGTTCTCATTATTGTCATGACACCTTTTTCCAAGATTAAAATTTTGTTTGTGTTCATAGGTTCCGATCCCTTCGCTTAGGACCATGGGTATTGGGCCCTTCTCATCATCAATATTGGGAGACATTCCCAGTGTTTCCCAAGATTTGGAGGTAAATCAACCACCTTTCAAATGTTTTAGTAATGATTAAAAACAATTGACATTTTGTATAAATTTAATTTAAGTTACATTTAAATTACATGTTTTAAATGTTTAAGTTTAATTATCAAGACAACTTAAATTCTAATTTATTTTATACCTATGTACATGAAAAGTTTAATTAATGATATTTTAATTGTAGGTGGGTAAACGTATTGTACAACCTTCCATGGCTGTGGATGTGGTGACATGTTTGGGTGTTTGGATCACTGAGGCGTATTTATTCATTTTTATTATTTTAAATTCAAATTGTATTTTTATTAAAATTTATTTACAGTATAAAATTTATATATTGATGCTTAATTATATGTTGCATGTGTTATATAGGTCAATCGCCGCGATAATGTGGAGAGTGATATCCATATAATAGATATTACATAGTTATATATGTTTTTATACTTGTGAACTTGTTAATTTGACATATTCCATGTTTTTATACTTGTGAACTTGTTAATTTGACATCAAAATATATATTAAATATGGAAAAACTAAATGTTTAATTCAAACTTGAATGGCCATTTCAGATTGGTTGTAATATCCTTTTCTTCCACTTCATAATTATTTTATTTTAATATGTTAATGAAAACTAAGCAATAACTTTTACTGTGCAGTTTATTGTGCAAAATTTGTTTCTTTTTCCATAGGACGGGTCCTAAATTTGAGCAAATTAAAAGATGTCTATAAAAAATACCAGAATGAAAGTACTATAAAAAATGTTGTTTAAACTACAAATCTATCAGTTGACTACGTTCTTTGGAGCCACTTAATTTTCAACTTAGGTATCTAGAGGTTACAGCTTGAACTTGGACAACTTCCTCCACTTTGGCAGGAAAGGAATCATTAGACTCCAACAGAGGAAACAACTCATTATTTTCCATTTCAAGAGCATCCAAGTAAATTTACCTCATTAGCTTACTCATCATGGTCTAGGTTCTACAAGGGTTAAAGGAACCAAAAAACCCTATGAAGTAGAAAACAATATAATTTTATAGTGCTTCCAAATGACTTGATCACCTTGACAAGAGAAAACAAGAACCTCTCAACCATGTGCTTCTCTTGTTTCCATACTTCCTATGCTTTATTTGTTTCTTCTATAGAACTTGCTTTTGCAATAGAGGGATACCCATTCACTCTAGTTTGGGATGCAAAATTAGCCTTGGGGACTGAATTATGTGTCATGATGCTCATTTGGTGAGGTCTACCATTAGGTGTGTATTTTTCATCCTCAGAATACCAATGATACCAAGGACACTGCTTCACCACAACATTCCATAAAATATGGACACTTACTAGAAAAGTTAACAAAATATGGACACTTGCTAGAAATGTTAACATTATAACCTTTAAACCCAATCAAAATATGCCAGGCCCATGTGAAGGAGGAATATTGATAGGATAAATTTGAAGCAACCCTTAAATTTCAATGTTACTCTAATAATTATTTCTATTTATTCTGGATGAGGAATGGCTTGTTTCGGATAAATAAAGGGGGATACCGGTGGGAACAACACAAATTCACATTAGAAAGGGGGGCACACAATAAATATATTCAATTGTTTTTTCCTGTCCTTATAAAATTTCTATGGGCTAAAATACATTAGTTCATTGATGCGTTTTTTGATGTTTATAGTAGATATATAGTAGAGATGGATCGAAATAAGGCGGTCACTCATTCTTCGAGTCGAATATGTACACAGACATCTGGGACAAGGATGCCTAATACCACACGTACATCAACTGAAAGACCTTCAAATTTTTTCTCTCAAAGATGGTCTGAATCATCTAGAGATTCTAACATATTATATCGAGACACAATTGGTATGTGTTTGAAATTTATGCACATGCTAAATATTGAGTACGCATGCATATTTATATTTGTTTTAAGTCTTGTTCATCGATTTTACTAAGTTCCGTTAGAATTTTTCTTTGTAGAGAGAAGTTGTAATAGATTGTCTCATTAGAGTGGGCAGGCATCTGTGTTTGGTCGATTGTTTGATTCATCATCTCGTGACTGTTTGCGCTCTTTTGGTCATCATTTTAGAGAACGAAAAATAGACCAACCACATTTGATTGGTAATATGTTACATATATATATAATTTATTTAAATACATTACTAATTTGCACATGTGTATATATATGCTTGTGTCTTTATATACTAATTTATACATGATCACATGTGTAAATGTAGAGGATCGTGGTTCTGCTGAGGGTTAAGATGATGCATTCAAAGAGACTGAGGGTGATGATTCATTTGCAGAAAATGAGGGTGATGCATTTGGAGAAAATGAGGGTGATGATGCAAGGGGTGGAGATGCTGAGGATGTTTCAAGGGACCAAGAGCAAGGTCATGAAAATGCTCGAAGAAAGGGTCAAGGTCGGTGAAGGGATACTTTCAAACAAGCACATGGTTTTTAGCCCATGACCATTTATCCTTCAGATATACCCGATGCTCTACCTTTGGAAAATGAGATTGTTTCTGTCACCCTTGAACAATGAACAACCCACCATAAAAAATTGAGGGATGATATTGCTAGCTTGGAACTCCCAACTGAGAGTCGACAGAGTTTGCAAATACTTTTGGAATCTTTAGGCAAGTTTATTGGTTCCTATAGAATTGTTGGGTCAACAACAGATTGTTTTATTTACTTGATGCGAATGCGGAAGGCTCAGGTGATGGGTCCTGATAAGTGGGTTGATGTAGATAAGAAGGTATCAAAAGAAAATGCCATTTCAATGTTTAATTTTAAAGAAGGACCAAAGTAGAAGATGTTAAAGGTGCAATATTCAAAGCACCCTGAGATTGAACACCATTTATATGATAGATTCTTGGCTGCCTATGGTAGATTTCCATGGAATAATGAAGTGCCACATTATTTTGTGATATTTTTTTATGCAGAGTTTTTTTAAACATGAAGCCAGATTACACAGATGCCAAACTTTTATGGGGTTGGAAAAGGTAGGACGTATGAATGAGAAGGAGCCTTTGACGATCCATTGTTGCCTAAGCCTACACCTTGTTTGGTGCCTCGGCCACAAAGACTTGTTACATTACCATCAGAGATGGAGGTGACCTCTCATATTGGTCTAGAGGCAAGAACCATCATATGAGACAACTTACCATCTGCTCCAGTGGGGATTGATGTGGGCATGGATCGACATAGAGCACGCGCTCGTTCTCGTGCATATTTTTCTTATAAAATAGATAATGAGGTAGATTCAATGAGCCTTGAAGAAGCCAAGGCCTATGCAAAACATTGTCGAGATGGATTGTTTGATTTACTCCATCGCGAGGAAGGAGAGAGGGGGAAGGTATGTGAGAACTTTTATTTTTTCCTCATAATTGTTAAATCATGTTTTGTTGGTTTATCTAAATATATAATGTTCACTCATTCGAATTGCAGTTCACCCAAATGATGGATGAACGTGATTTTATGGTCGACTCTAATGTTAACCTAGGGCCATTGAAAGAGGTACATTTGCATAAATATCTATAAACTTATATGTTCTCATTATTGTCATGACACCTTTTTCCAAGATTAAAATTTTGTTTGTGTTCATAGGTTCCGATCCCTTCGCTTAGGACCATGGGTATTGGGCCCTTCTCATCATCAATATTGGGAGACATTCCCAGTGTTTCCCAAGATTTGGAGGTAAATCAACCACCTTTCAAATGTTTTAGTAATGATTAAAAACAATTGACATTTTGTATAAATTTAATTTAAGTTACATTTAAATTACATGTTTTAAATGTTTAAGTTTAATTATCAAGACAACTTAAATTCTAATTTATTTTATACCTATGTACATGAAAAGTTTAATTAATGATATTTTAATTGTAGGTGGGTAAACGTATTGTACAACCTTCCATGGCTGTGGATGTGGTGACCTGTTTGGGTGTTTGGATCACTGAGGCGTATTTATTCATTTTTATTATTTTAAATTCAAATTGTATTTTTATTAAAATTTATTTACAGTTTAAAAT
>LPNX010511463.1:112482-136979 GCA_001517045.1 Pseudotsuga menziesii | reverse complement strand
CATATTCCACCTTATGCAAGTTGTCATCTACACATCCATAGTGGTCCAACTTGCTAATTTTGAGTCATGGAGCGCTTGGGAAACCTCCTGGAATCAAATCTGCTTTATCCCTGGCCTCCCTAGCGCATGTTTGCTTTTTCTGCTTTATTGCCTGCTTTTTCAGTGTTTTAAGGCAAATGGGAAAGCTTGACTAGGTGAAGTTAACTTGTTTTTTGTCCTCCACATCCTCCACTCTTTTCTCCTATGAAAAGCATGTATGAGTTGTCCTTACATCCACTATTATCTTGCCTAATTGATTTTTCCAATTCGTGAGCTCCCAGACAGTTTTGGAAACTGCTTTATGCACCTATGGGGGATTTGCTTAGATTTAGTAAGACTGCTTTTGACTAGATTCGAATGGCATCTTCATGCATTCGAATCCCTCATGTAATTATTTATTGTGGTAGCCTATGAATTCACAGGGTTGGCTATTGTACACTTATTCAATACAGATTAGTGTTCAGCTCCATATTCAGTCTCTTTTGTGAGTAATTTTGCATGTGTAATTGACAATTGATGTGAGTGTAATTGTTCTAACACTGGGTTCAATTTCCACATGATATCAGAGCCTTTGTAGATCGATTTCTCTCCTTCCAATTTGTTTTGCAGGTTCGACATCATTGACTAGGAGCATTCTGCTGAATGACGGCACAATTTCTGAGGTATGGATCAATCTCAGAAGAACATCTTGACTCCATTTAATTTCTTTGAATGGAAAGCAGAGATGGAGATACTGTTGAGAGAAAAAGGCCTCTACAGAGTGACTATGGCAACAGAAGCAGAGACCAATGCAGCTGCAGAGAAAATTAAATGGCACAACAGGAGGGATGAGGCCTATGGTCTCCAGTGTCTGAGTATATCCAGAGACCTCCTTTTCCATCTTGATGGATTGACATCACCGAATGAAGTATGGGAGAAGCTTGTTGATATTTTTGTAAATACAGATGAGATGAGTGGACATCAAATTGAAAATGAATTGATCTCCCTGAGTCCTAATAGCTTTGAATCCCTGCAACTCTATTTTTCCAAGTTCAAAGCACTTGTTTTGCAGCTAAAACAATGTGGGATCGAAAAGAAGGATGATCATCTGGTCTTGGCCATACTCTCGAATCTTGGCCCTGACTATTCAGTGTTTGTTTCGACCTTCTATGCCACAAAGTTGACAGCTCGAGCCTAGAAGATGCCTAGCCTTGCAGATTTCATGGAATCTCTCACACAAGAACAAGATAAATTGGTGATGATGGGCACCATCAAACCATCCAAAGACCAAGCTTTGGTTGCTATAGATTTGAGGGTGGATTCAAAAATCAAGAAGAAAGCTAAAAATCCACCTGAGCAAAAGAGAGACAAGAACAAGTCTCCGAAGGAGCCTCAAGGTTTCAAGAAGAACTACCAGAAGAAGAAGAACAAAGGAGAAATGAGCAAGTGCACATACTGCAGTAAGGGAAATCATTCTGAGAGCTCATGCATGAAGAAGCAAATAGACATGCTGACCCAACTCCTGGAGAAGAATAGCATCTCCCTTCTAGACAGCGCAAAGAAGAGGGAAGGAGGATCAAATTCAGAAGACAGAGAGAGAGAGTTCATGCATTGGTTGCTGGCACATCAAGCTCACCTAGTTTCATCATTGATTCTGGAGCTTCAAGACATATGGTTTCGACCAAGGAGGCATTCAACTCACTTGACATGTCGAAAGGTCCACCAATACTACTGGGAGATGACTCTCTCACTGAAAGTTTGGGCAAAGGGAGGATTGATCTTGACCATGGTAAGTTCAGCAATGTGTTGTATGTTCCAGGTCTTGCCTCTAACCTCTTATCAGTGTATCAGATGACCCACATAGGGTCTCCAAAGAAGGTCATATTCTCCTCTGATGAAGTTGAGATCACAGAGATCTCAAGTGGTAAAGTCATTGCAAAAGGAGTTGCAAATCATACTTTGAAGGTATACATGTTCTCACACTTCCTACCCTACTCAAACCCCTTTGCTCTTCTGATTCATTCTAATGAGGCAAGCAAGATTTGGCATGGAATATTTGGCCACCTAAATTACAAGTATCTTTCTGATCTTAGTGAAAAATAGATGGTCATAGGGTTACCCAATACAAAGTTTTCCAAAGGAGTCTGTCAAGGTTGCATCCTAGGAAAACACCCAGAGCATAAATTTGAGAGAGCTAGTCATGAGAGAACCTTTGCACCTCTTGAGTTGATCCACAGTGATGTTGCTGGCCCATTCCCTCATATGTCCATGAGTCAGGCCAAATATGCATTGACTTTCATATATGACTTTTCCAGGTATTGCTGGGTTTACTTCTTGAAACACAAGTCTGAAGTTTTTGGCCTCTTCAAAGTCTTTAAGGCTTTGGTTGAAAACCAGTCTGGGAGGAAAATCAAGGTCCTCAGATTTGACAATGGTGGTGAGTATGTCAAGTCTAAGTTTATTAAATATTGTGCAGATGTAGGTATTCAGATGCAGCATTCTATCCCCTACACACCACAGTAGAATGGTGTTGCAGAGAGGAAGAACAGATCACTGAAAGAGATGGCAACCTGCTTGATGGAGGCTAAGAATTTGCCACCAAAGTACTGGGCCGAAGCTATAAACTGTGCAGCCTATATCCAGAATAGGGTGCCTCATAAACAGCTTGATGGTATGACTCCTTTCGAAGCATGGAGTGGGCACAAGCTAGATGTGACCCATTTTAGGATTTTTGGCTCAAGGGCTTGGGCTAGAATTCCAACAGAAAAGAGAAAGGCTTTGTAGCCCCAAAGCCAAGAGTGTCTATTTGTTGGGTACTCTGAAGATTCAAAAGGGTACAAGCTGATCAATTTGAGCACAAACAAATCCTTCATTGAAAGGTGTGTTCAGTTTCAAGAAGAACCCCTAGAAGCAGTGGAAGTTGGAGAATCCTCTTCACCACCAAAACCTCTGAATGTAAGTGAAGAGATAGTTGAACATGTTGATTCTGATATGTATGGTAGTGATGATTTTATTGTAGATCCTAACAGCCCTACAAGGCCAAAATGGGCATCCAAGACCATTCATGCATCTGGAGAACTAGCTGGAAATCCTAATGACCCTAGGAGGACTAGATCTCAATTTGAGAGTGCTCTATGCATGAAAGATCATATGTTTGCTAAGAAATGCTATCTGATGGTTGAATCAAATCCTCAGACATATGAAGATGCAGTAGAAGATCCAAGATGGCAAGCATCCATGAAGGAAGAGTTCAACTCACTCCAGAAAAGCAACACTTGGGAGCTGGTTGATCTTCCCCCAGGGAGGAAGCTAGTTCAGTGTAAGTGGGTGTACAAGACCAAATTTGCTGATGATGGTTCACCTATGAAGTACAAGGCCAGATTGGTAGCCAAGGGCTACTCACAAGTTCATGGCATAGACTACAATGAGACCTTTGCACCAGTGGCAAAGATGGACTCCATCAGGCTAGCCTTAGCCATTGCAGCTTCAAAGCAATGGGAAGTACATCACATGGATTTGAAGTGTGCTTTCCTGAATGGAGATATAACTGAAGAGATATACATGCAGCAGCCTCAAGGATTTGATACTAACCCATCTCTTGTGTGCAGGCTAAAGAAGTCATTGTATGGGCTTAAGCAAGCCCCCAGGGCTTGGTATGCTAAGATTGATAGCTTTCTGCTATCACTAAATTTTGTTCGATGCAAATCAGATCCAAATGTCTATTTGAAGCTGATTAATGGTTCATTAATGATAATTGTTTTATATGTTGATGAATTTCTCATTACAGGAAGCTCAAAGGATGAAATTGCTTCCTTGAAGGGTGCAATGAACCAAGCCTTCTCCATGACAGATTTGGGGCTATTGAGCCAATTCTTGGGGCTTGAGATTGCTCAAACCAAAGCTGGAATCAAGGTCCACCAGTACAAGTATGCCTTGGATTTCCTGAACAAATTCAGAATGAAGGATTGCAAGCCAAGCAAGACTCCTTTCCTTTCAGGAGTGAAGCTTGAAGAAGTTTATTCTTCACCTATGGTAAATAATACACTGTATAGGAAATTGATTGGATGTTTGTTGTATCTTACACATACTCGACCTGATCTTTCTTATGCAGTAAGTGTGGCTTCTAGATACATGGATCAGCCTCATGAGATCCATTGGAAAGAAGCCAAAATGATCCTTAACTTTGTTTAGGGAACAAGGACTCATGGGATCTTTTATAAAGCTAAATCTGATCTTGATTTGATTGGGTTTACTGACAGTGATTGGGCAGGTGACAGCACAGATCGAAAGTCAACATCAGGATATGTGTTCATGCTTGCAGAAGGGCCAATCAGCTGGTCAAGCAAGAAACAGAGTGCCATTGCAATCTCATCTACAGAAGCAGAGTACAGAGGAGTTGTAAATGCAACAACTCAATGTTTATGGTTGCAGGGGTTACTTGGAGAGTGTGGCTTCGAATCAGAATACTCAACTACTATCTACTGTGATAATCAGAGTACCATTCGAATTTGCAATGATCTAGTTCAGAAGCAGATAACCAAACACATTGAGATCCATATGCACTACATCAAACAACTTGTGCATGATGGCACCATTCACCTACTCTTCTGTTCATCTTCAGAACAAGTAGTTGATATCTTCACCAAAGCATTTTGTGAGAAGACATTCAACAATCTCAAATCACTGCTGGGGATTTCTGATCATGCTGTGAAGCATGAGTGATGACAAGATTTCCAAATTTTGTTTTACAGTCCATGTTTTAAGGGAGGATTTTCCCACTGGGTTTTTGCCTCTTTCCTTGGTTAAATGGACATGCAGTATGTAAAAGGTGACTAAGCCTTGTTGCTAGGCCCTATAATTTTCTGATATTTTACTCATAATTCAGGCTTAAGGGGGGGTGTTAGAATAATCAACCCATAGTTAGCTACCTTAGACATTAATTAATCCATTTTTGTCTTATTTGCCTAGTTTCCATATTCCACCTTATGCAAGTTGACATCTACACATCCATAGTGGTCCAAATTTCTAATTTTGAGTCATGGAGTGCTTGGGAAACCTCCTGGAATCAAATCTACTTTATTCCTGGCCTCCCTAGCGCATGTCTACTTTTTTTGCTTTATTGCCTACTTTTTCAGTGTTTTAAGGCAAATGGGAAAGCTTGACTAGGTGAAGTTAACTTGTTTTTTGTCCTGCACATCCTCCACTCTTTTCTCCTATGAAAAGCATGTATGAGTTGTCCTTCCATCCACTATTAGCTTGCCTAATCGATTTTTCCAATTCGTGAGCTCCTAGACAGTTTTGGAAACTTCTTTATGCACCTATGGGGGATTTGCTTAGATTTAGTAAGCCTGCTTTTGACTAGATTCGAATGGCATCTTCATGCATTCGAATCCCTCATGTAATTATTTATTGTGGTAGCCTATGACTTCACAGGGTTGGCTATTGTACACTTATTCAATACAAATTAGTGTTCAGCTCCATATTCAGTCTCTTTTGTGAGTAATTTTGCATGTGTAATTGACAATTGATGTGAGTGTAATTGTTCTAACACTGGGTTCAATTTCCACATAATATATGATATCTTTTGAATATTCATTAAAATTCATTTTAGGAATGTTTTCAATCATAAAGAATGTTAGTTATGAATGTTTGTATGTTATGAATTTATATAGACATAGATTTTCCTAAAGAACGACTTTAGGAATGCTAGGAATGTTCAATATGTTAGTTGATGTTTATATACAATATGATGTACTTGTGTTTAAATGACTTTCAATCATTAGCAATGTTCAATATTTAATGCCCTTTAGGAATGTTAGTTAGGAATGTTTTCAATCGTTTTTAGGTAGAATAATATATGATATCTGTAGAATTTTCAATAAAATGCACTTTAGGAATGTTTCCAATCATTACGAATGTTCAATAAAAGGAACTTTAGGAATGTTAGTTATGGATGTTTTCAATCATTTTGGTGGAACAGTATATAATAGTTGCAGAATAATCATTAAAATGCACTTTAGGAATTTGTTTTCAATTATAAGGAATGTTTAATAAAATGCACTTTTGGAATGAACTAGTTAGGAATGTTTTCAACATAAAGAATAAATGTTAGTTATGAATGTTTTCAACATAAAGAATGTTAGTTATTAGTAATATTCAATATTTAATTCTCTAGTAATGTTCAATATTTAGTACTTGTGTCTAAATGATTTTTAATCATTAGTAATGTTCAATATTTAATAATTAGTAATGATTTTTAATATTTAGTAATAATAGTTATGAATGTTTGTATGTTATTAATTTATACAATTGTACATATCGATATCGTTATAAAATTAATATAGATCATTTTGATGTACATATGTTGAACAATCCAAGAACAATATATCATATAATTTACATCAATTTGATGCACATAAGCTCAACAATGTAAGAACACTGTTTTATAAGTTTCCTCAATTTGATGGACATAAGCTCAACAATGTAAGAACTTGATATGATATTTAAGTAAAAATTATCAAATTTACATGTACATAAGTTCAACAATCTAATCTAATAGTCTATCATATTTAAGTTTAAAAAAGGCACAGATCTCATAATTTGACAATTTCATTTCACATACTCAAGTGTAGAACATTATAATTTCAAGAACAATACATTCTTAAGGAATGTGCTTAAAAAATCATCAAAACAATATAGCTCATAACTGATCAATAATCACTCTATTTGGGTGTCACAATTATAGAACCAATGAAGATGTCCTTCATGTAAAAAGTATGTATCATGTTCAACATGATTCAAATTAGAAATAAGATCGTAAAGGAATGTCGTCTTCAATTATTCTTTCATGACCAACTTTTGACATCTTCCATCTCTAGCTTTCTATTTTTTATTTGATTTAACTTCTATCAACTTTATGCGAGTTGTGCATACCAAATGACTATATTGGCAGCATATGACATCAGGTTGATAGTCTTTAAAGTGAACACCACTTTTAGTTTGATATGTTTTTTGCAAAAAATAACTTTTTAATAGAATTGACCCTCTTTCATATATAAAACCTTTGTCATCATAGTCCTCCAATAATTTCATCTTTCTCTCTTTGCATTGCATCAAATAATATCTCACATTTTCTTTGTTGTCTACGGGTGCAACCACAGAAAATACATCTCCTGCACATAATTAAGAACATTGAATTTGTCAAATTCATCTTCATTAAATCAAACCAATTTCATATATATATATATAGAAAACTGACATTCAAGTAAAAAATCTTTAAAATAAAAATAGACAAATTTAGTAAAGTATACATAAAATTACCTTCTCTAACTATATCGGAAATTCTATCACCATTAGTTGATATTGCAATGTCCTCTGATTCCAACTCTTCAAAGATTACGAGTGGCATTTTTACTTTTAAATTAATTTAGTTGTGTTTGTAAGGTTTAACATAATTGTCATTGATGTTTTCACAATTCTCTGTTGATTCCGTGTCCTCCATTTAAATAAGAAAAAAGCATGTTAGCTTCCTACTATCAAATGAAAACACATTTTGGAAGGTTTTTGTTTTGATTGAGTGTAAATCCCGAGTTCCATGAATAGTGATACCATCATATGGGATTGATCTTTCTATATCTTGGATTCTAATTTGACAAATTTTTTTTTCCAACATAAACAATTTTACATGTGCATGTGAGTAAATTGTTACTAGATGTACATATTAAAGTCATTCCAAGTTGAATAATTATGTTTTGAAAACAAAGTTCATACCTGCGCACATCTTTTGATTGTGGATTGTAATCATGGATGAGATTTAAATGACACCATTGAACAACTTGATCAGCACACAGAAATCGATCGGCATAATGGTTCATTTGATACCTTCGAAGTGCTCGTTTTACACACACCCCAACACCATCGTGCTCCCCTTTTCCATGACCAGTTTCAAAAAAATTCCAACGATGTTTAATATTTGTTTTTTTTTATGAAGGAAACATAGCCAGATGAATGATTGTGAAGATTTAAATTTCCTTACACATCCATCTGACCATATCCAATGTTCATTCATTACAACTCCACATGTTTTCAATGAACCATAAATAATATCAAAACAATGTTGTACATAATGTGTATCATGTGTGCGGTCATCGATGATATAGAAATGATATTCCTTGATCACATGTCGATTGTCATTCTTGCTTTCTATATCATCAACATTTTGTTGAGCATGTATATATAGAACATGGACAAATATATGAACTGTTAGAAAAACAGGACCACAGAGCAATAACAGATATACAGTTAAATGTATAAACACGATGCAAAACAAATTAAAACAGTACAGAGAGACACAAATTTAACGTGGTTCACCCAAATGATGGGCTACATCCACAAAGAAATTTTCCAGTCCTTTTATTGCAGTCCAGAAAGGTGAAGGGATACACCCTGCAGCAAAACCGCTGCACTTCCTCTTCACGCTCTCACAGTCTCTCTTCCAGTACAATACAATGCCCACATCCAATACAATTACAATGGAGCCTCCTCAAGCCTTATAAAGGATTAATCACATGCAATACCATGGGACAATACCATGGGCTACAACAAACCATGTGCCCAAACCATGTGCCCAAACTATGTGCTAGACCTAACCACCTTTGACTCAATCCCGAGTCAAGGTTAACACATGTAATACCATGGGACAATACCACGGGCTACAACAAACCATGTGCCCAAACCATGTGCTAGACCTAAACCACCTTTGACTCAATCCCGAGTCAAGGTTAACCCTAATGGTGAGCGAGCGACATCAGAATCTATTGGGATTTTTATTCTCAATAGTGGCATATCTTCAGTTCTTCACCAGCGATTTATCTCTGCACAGGCTCCAGGGTAGCAACCGAAAAATATTTTCTGATGATGTGGAATCTTCTCTTCTATGTAGCACACCGATATTTGATCTAGCTTCTAAACCCAACATACTCCACACATGTGGATTTCCAACAAAGGATACCGATCTCTTCTCCATGGCTTTGGCCAACAGGTTCTTTCTCCCATGGAGGGTTTCCTTTTACATCCTCATGGCTCCACCAGATCATCCATCGAATGGTTCTCTATGGCCTGCACACATAGCAATAACCATCGTATCTCTTGAACTACCATATCGGACAGCGAATGGTCCCTTTGCAATCTTACACCAAAATCTAGTCTCTTCTCAATGGCAGTGGTAGGGAGTCTTCAACGAGAGGCCTCCTCTCAAAGGCATGGATCCACGCCTTCTGATATGCATCATTGGAATCTTTCACTTAGAGCTTCAACAACGAATCAATAAGGGCCCGGTATTCAATTCCTCTCCACACATACAACATTCATCCAACACAACAACACCTATACTCTAGCCATGGCTCTGATACCAATTGTTAGAAAAACAGGACCGCAGAGTAATAATAGATATACAGTTAAATGTATAAACAAGATGCAAAACAAATTAAAACAGTACAGAGAGACACAGATATAACGTGGTTCACCCAAATGATGGGCTACGTCCACAAAGAAATTCACCAGTCCTTTTATTGCAGTCCAGAAAGGTGAAGGGATACACCCTACAGCAAAACCACTGCACTTCCTCTTCACGCTCTCACAGTCTCTCTTCCAGTACAATACAATGCCCACATCCAGTACAATTACAATGGAGCCTCCTCAAGCCTTATAAAGGCTTAATCACATGCAATACCATGGGACAATACCATGGGCTACAACAAACCATGTGCCCAAACCATGTGCTAGACCTAACCACCTTTGACTCAATCCCGAGTCAAGGTTAACACATGCAATACCATGGGACAATACCATGGGCTACAACAAACCATGTGTCCAAACCATGTGCTAGACCTAAACCACCTTTGACTCAATCCTGAGTCAAGGTTAACCCTAACATGAACTTGGTCAGAATGATAATATTCACTATGTATTTCTTTTTGTGCTTCAAATGTGTAATTCTCTGCGAAATCAACCATAGAAAAAATAGTCCCCTATGGAAAAACATCACGTGATTGTTTGAATTGTATGTCTTTCCATCACGCTCTATGTGAATGTTTGATGTATTTATAAATTTTTTTTTCAAACTTCTTCAAAAAATTTGTAACATTGATTGTATCTTCTTGTAAATCTATCCTTTTCGAAAGAGCATTTGAAGAACTTGTAGAATTGTGGGAGTAAGTGACATATCCATATCTCTTCCAATCAACTATGGTATTTGACAATGACTAACCATTAATATCAATAGGATATCTATGGTGGAATAAAGCTAGATTTCCACAATGATCACATTTATTTCCACCAACACATCTTTTGTTGTAAAAAATCTCTTGACTATCTCTTTCACATAGAATTTCAAATATAAAAGCACGAATTGTGGAAGGAGGTGAATTCGGCCAAAATATTTTACCAAATCGAAGGAATGTGTCATAATATAATTCAAACTCAACATGATAGCGACAACAACGTGTGTCACGAATAGTGATAGGTATAACATACCATGGATTCTGTTGTACAAATGTATTGATTGACAAATTCAATTCACTGTGCTTGTTATAGCTGATTTTACCACACCTGGTGAATCACATTTTTATGGCCTTCCCTGTCCCTCTGCAGCCTCCTTAGACCCCATGGACCATTTTTGTTCCTTTGATGTTTCCAATATCATCCCTAAAAACATGTTAAATTTTCCATACACGACTTTTAAACCCTTTCTCGCGTATATACGTGGGTTTGACCCCTAAAACCACGTACATCGGGATGTGTGCAAAAGGCCAAATTCTTTTGGAGTTTTCCTTGATGTGGATCTGACTCACTTATCTCCTGTCCTTCCATATGCCTTGAGATCACTCGGATTCAACCTTTCATTACCCCATTGAAGAGCTATATAAGGAACCCTTTGGATACATTGAAGGCATATGAGAAATTGAGAGCAAGGAAAATATAGTCCATTGTTGCTGGAACTTATACTTGAGTCTGCATCCCTTTGTCCCTTGGAGCACTTTTGTGTTCTTCCCAAGCTTTCCTTTTGCTTGTGAGCTTGCTATCGAGAGATGGAGGATTGAAGTGGTGGAGGCCCGAGTGGGGGACTCAGTTTCTTCGATTCGTAGACGTGCCGACAGAGTTTGTATCTGTTGTAATCTCTGTTTTATATTAATAGAAATATCTTTTCCTGTCCAATAATGTGTATTTGAATGAATATTTTATCCATGGATGATTTCAAATTATTATATGTTATTGATTATATATGCTAGAGTAGAGCTAACACAATTATATATAGTATGCTTGTCTTGTTTATTGAATGTTGAGGAAGCAATTTATCAATTCAAGCTGAAGTTGGAAAGCTCAACGGGGATCTACATCAACCTTCTGGAATAAGGTACGAGTCGAGATCCTTTAGTGTTAGTCATTTGGTTTCTCTTGCATATAGGAAAGGATTGATTTTTGGTGTCAAGTTGTCTGTTGTGGTACCCCAAGCCATAGGAATTTCTCTCCGTAACAGAATTGGCGACTCCGCTGGGGAGTTCCTAGTAGTTGTCCTTTGGGGGTTTTTATCAGCATTCAATGTTCTTAAATTGCTCTTATTTCTTTGTTTCTGAGTCGGGTCTGGGGGCATGTTTGCTTGGTAGTGTTTGATTGGTGTGAATTTTGTCTCATTTTATCTGTTTGCCTTCATTTTTATACATTTCTCTTCCTGTACGCGAGTTTTTAACTCACAGTCGCGTATACACGCAGCTGTGACTACTATATCCGCGTACATACGCGGGTTTACTGCTAACAGTCGCGTATGCCCCGAGTTTTTCATTTTAGAGGAAGATTGATTATTGCTGGGTGAATTTTGATGATTGCTGAGTCTCCTTTGATACTGCTAGAGTCTGTATACACCTATTTTTCTAACCAGAGACATTTTTTTTAAGGGTAAATTTCTTTTTTAAGAATGTTCGTGTCCTTGCATTTTTGATTTTTTGTTTTGGGATTAGTGCATTAGATTTATTTTACCTTAGTACTTTGCGTGAGTGCTGCTTGATTGTGCTTGCAGAGTCTGGGGGTGGTAGAATCATTCTTTTGCTTTAGTATCTCATTTTTATTAAAAAAAATATAGAAATATTTGCTTCTTTGCATCATTATGCATTGCACTTTGCACTTTGCATGGTACTTGCACTAGTTTTGCTTAGAGAAGTATTTGCCAGGATTTCATATAGGAACGATTGCATTTGTCATTTGAAGAAAATTTTTGCATTTCATGTAGTAGCATGCCCTGTTTTTCATTCAACAGAATGCATTTGCATTGATTGTTAGGTGTGCATTTTACTTCATGTTGTGTCATAACACCATTGGTTGCACGGTCATCTACCTTTTTTGAGTAATAAAGCCAAATAAAATCAATGCTTAATTAAAATGGATTACATTATTTTCTTTGATAGGGAATACCAACAAGATTAGGTTTTAGGGTCTTGGAATAGTTCATTATGAGTAAATTCTCCAAGACCACTAAACAACAACATGTATGTGTCTGTCCAGGTGAGAGTGTGAAATTCCTTAGTATAATTAGTGTTTCTCAGGATCCTCCTCTTACAAGGGAGTTACGCACGAGGCAGTGTGAGCGGTTATTGATTAGGATGACCCCTAGTCATAACTGAGTAGCATCGGAGATATTTCCAGGATTGTATTCGTATCTGGGGGCTCTTTCAAGAGTTTCGAGCTTTGCTACCCTGCCCATACAGTCAATCTCGCTTGCGACTGTCTGCATGAGCATTGATTATATTGAGGTGACCTTAGTTTCCTTACCTAGGTTATCGAGGGGGTACTTTGCAGGGGTTATTCTGCAGGTGTCCCGGCCAAGTTGGGTCGGATGACACAGTTGCTATGCGCGTTGAAGCTGAGGGCTACAATAATTGGTTACGAACCTCTGCTTATTGTGTATGCGAGTATCAAGCCTCTCCCAGGCGAGACATACCTGCTTCATTCGGGAGCTCACATATCCTACCCTTGTTTGCTTGTGATTGGATTTAGATTATATTAGTGTATGATATGTGCACGTTATCCTGCTTAAGGTTTGCGTAATTAGAGAGTCTTTTACATTTTTTGAGTCATTGTGGATTTGGGTGCGGCTCCTCACCTTTCTCATCATTTAGCAGGACTTCCACCTTATCACATTGATTCACACACGATGGGAGATCATAAAGATGAAATTCCTAAGTTGTATTCTCCACCTCATGAGGTTGGGGAAGAGGATCCTATGCCTGTATATGATACTTCACCTGATATAACTACACACTCTGGGTATGATCCTTCACATGATATACCTACTCACTCTAGATATGATCCCTCGTACACAAGTCGCCGGTATTGGATGTCGGGCGACAAGACTTGTCATGAACCTGTGAGCACTAGTTATGTTAGTTATGGCATGTCTGGTATCTCCGCACATGATCCGACATTTCATGCTAAGTCGAAGTTTGAGCCTAACACTATGCCTAGGGGCACTCCTATTCCTTACCATGTGGATAGGTTTGGGAGCACGAGTCACATTGCACCTTCCATCCCAGTGGTGGAAGCTACATCACATGTTCGTCCTAGACCTGGTGTTAGTAGTCCTATTAGGATACCAGGACCAAGACGAGTGACTATAGGGAACACCACTTACATAGCTTCACATGTCCCTTCATCCTCTATTCATAGTTCTTCGAATGCTATTCCTCCCCCACATTCACATGGTCCTTCGGGCTGGAATGTTGCTACAAGTCATGTGTGTACTGCTGCTACTCGAGTAGTTGTGTCTTAGAGTCAAGTACCTCCTGTAGTTTCGGGAGGTTGCATTCCTACTTATGGAGGTCATATTCCTACTTCTGGAATGTCTATCCCTACCTATGAAGTTTCTCACGGGACATCTCATGGGACTTCTTATGGACCTTATTATGGACTGCAGTATGCACAAATTTATTCACCGTATGGGTACGGGTATCAACAACCCGCTTACTCTCTGAATTATGGCTTTGTACCCCCACATAGTCAAGGTACACCACATTATGGTGCTTCCATGTCACCCTACACGGGTCAAATGGGAGGAGGATACTATGGCCATGGTGGTTACGGTAATCAGTCCTATGTGAACCAAAATGATCAAGGAACGCCTCATTGACCTGCTCAACCTAGGCTCCCTTTCCTCGTAACGTTAAATCTACGTGACCTGTCGAGACTTATGAACGATCCAGCTTGGCTAGCCATCCCTACGAAGCTTCCCTCATACATTCCCAAGTTCGAGGGAAAACTAGGAGAAGATCCAAGTGAACATGTTACTACATTTCACCTATGGTGCTCTTCTAATTCCTTACACGAAGATTTGGTTTGTTTAAGGCTATTTCAACGCACCCTCACTGGGCCTGCCACGAAATGGTACATAGAGCTACCTAGGGGGGCATTCACTTTGTTCGACGACCTAGCTATGGATTTTCTCAACCACTTCTAGCTACCAATGCGTTACGACGTTGGTACAGAACTCTTGTCGACATTTCGACAAGACAAAGCCACTCATATCTCGGACCATATCCAAGAGTGGCATAGACAGAAGAGATTGATTAAAGCCTTCATATCGCTGGAATTTCTCCTCAAATGGTTCCTTAAATCATTACTGCCTTATATAGCGAAGGATGTATCTACATCTGGAGTTCAGAACGAGGAACAAGCCATCTTTAGGGCACAGGAATTGGACTTGATTTATGCTCAATCCGGTTTGTTATATGAGATCATTCCTAATGCTCCACGTTCTAGTTTAAACCCTAAGATCAAACCTAGACCACATGCCGATGGCATTGTTGGTTGTACGAGTGCCAAACCTGTATATTCGCTTGTGAATCAGGTCAGTCAATTATCTATCAACCAATCTGCCTTGGGACAAGCCACGGCTTCGTCTCAACCCACCCAAATGGCGAGTGTGATTTTGGTGCAATTGTCGGACCAGAAGGGTAACCAGCAACCTGGAAGGAATAAGAAGAAGGGTAAGAACAATCGTAAGTGTGGGAATAGGAATGAAAATGCCAATTCTAATGACAAAAATTCCCGAAATGCTGGGGGGGACAAGCATCCTAAGCGTAAGGTTAAGTTTCCTTGCAAGTCATGTAAGGATGACCACCTCACTCACTTGTGCCCTCAAATAGAAGAAGCCTCGAGATTCATAGTGCAGGGCCTAGCTGTGCTGACCATCCCTTTACCTCATAATCAAAACATGAACTCGAGGACCCATGATCATTCTGGTGGTGATCAAGATCCTCCGAAAGCTAGTAGTGGTCATGGTTGCATCAATATGGTGCATGCTACTAAGGTTGTGACTCGTGCGAAGGACTATGGTTCATCACAACCAGACCTTGGAAAGGAACCTGATCCACTTTGGAGTCCTTTGCGTATTGAAAAACCTATGGATAAACCTGAAGTTTCACCTCGCATTCCTAAGGGAGTCCTTAAGCGTTCGGGGCACAATCTTAATGCTCGAGCCACCCAGAACTATTCTGTTGTCGAGGATTTGGGCCACACTCCTTGTGTGATGTCTACACTAGAAGTAATTCAGAGTTGTCCTTCGCAAAGGAAGGCTTTGCTTTCTGCCCTTGGTGTAAACGATGATAATTCTTCCTCCGTCATCAAATTTGAAACCGTGGGACTACAGCCTCGCTTGACTTACTATGTGTCTCTCTTGATTCATGTAGAATGTCTTAACATGACCATCAAATGCACTTTGATTGATGAAGGCGCTGCTGCTTCCGTGATGTCGTTGGTGTGTTGGAAGAATTTGGGTTCCCCCGAGCTGTCTAAGTCTGCTACCATGTTGACTTCTTTTGATGGTAGATCGTTTCAGCTGCATGACATTCTTCCTTCTTTTAAAGTCCGTTTGGGAGGGAAGACTGTTGCGATAGAGGTCGAGGTGGTTGATGCGCCCCTTGACTACAATTTGTTGCTGGGTAGGAATTGGATGTATAGTATGCAAGCCATAGCTTCTTCTCTATTTCGAGTTGCATGTTTTCCATTTAATGGGAAGATAGTTACGATTGATCAAATGTCATTCAAGAATCCACCGGTTACCGCATCTTCGAGAGCTTCTATCTCGATTGTCGAGCACTCTCAGCCGACAACTAGGATTGTGGGTGTTGGCATGTATCCATCCCTTATGGGAAGCTTTAGTTGTCTCGCACCTGTTCTTATGATCAGGTCTAGTTCTAGTGAGGCTTCGTCGTCTGTGAAGATCCTTGGATTCTTTCTACACCGAATCCTTCATGTGAGCCCATCGGAACGGACATGCCGTTGCTTGCAACTATGATAGCGTATCAAGCTAATCTTGAATGTGTTGCAGAGCCTAGTCCTTCCTCTTCGCAGACAAAGGAGGAGGACCCATATGTGCTGCCTGCATGGGAAGTTCAGTCTTCTCACGCACATGACTGCCTTGATAGTGTTTTTCCTTCAGATGAAGCTATTATTGAGGCTATGTTTGGGGTTGAGCCACCTTGGGAAGAGTTGCATCATTGATCTTATTTTCTCCCTGAGCTTGACCATTTGGAGTGTGAAGAATTTAGGGAGATTCTTAGTGAGAGAATTGGTAGTCCCATGGTTCCGTTAAGCTCTCCTAGTCCGATGGCTGATGGAAACATGGAGAATATATCTCCTACCATACCTATCAATATCTCTCGTGATCCTGGCAAGATTGAGAATGTCTATATTGGGGCAGAATATTCCCATGCTGAGATTCAAGAGTATACCGAGCTGTTCAAAGAATTTCGTGATGTGTTTGCTTGTTCCTACAAAGAAATGCCAGGTATTGACCCTCACATTGTTGAACATGATATTAAAAATTATCCCAATGCTAAGCCTGTTCGACAACGCTTGCGTGCAGTGAATCCTAGAAAAGCACCCGCAGTTAAGGCTGAGATAGAAAAACTGTTGAATGTCGGTTTTATCTATCACGTTCCCTTGATAGAGTGGGTTTCAAATCTCGTTCTAGTTGATAAGAAGTAGGGAACGATCCACATATGCTATAATTTCTGTGACTTGAATCATGCATGTCCTAAGGACAATTTCCCCACATCGTCTATTGATCAAATTTTGGATGAGTGTACGGGAAGCGAGGTATTTTTCTTTATGGATGGATTTTCCGGATACAATAAGATACAGATTAAACCTGAGGACCAACATAAGACTACCTTTATTTGTCCTTGGGGAATCTTTGCATATCGGAAGATGCGTTTTGGCCTTAAAAACGTCCGATCCACTTTTCAGTGGGCTATGACCTTGATCTTCCGTGATCTCAAATCAATTATTGAAGTCTTTTTTGATGATCTTGCTGCTCATTCTCATATGAGAATGCGTCATTCCTACCATTTGAGATTAGTGTTCGAAAGGTGCTTCCATTACTTGGTCAGGTTAAATCCTCACAAGTGCATCTTTTGCATGAAGTCTGGTCACTTATTAGGGTTCATTGTCTCCAAGGAGGGTATAAGAGTCGACCCTTTGAAGTTTGAGGCAATACTTCAATTGTCTCCCCCAAGAAACATTAGACATCTTCAATGTTTTCAAGGCATGTCAAACTTCTTATGGAGAGTCGTCGCGAACTTTGCCAATTTGAATAGAGGCTTTATGCATCTTTTGAAGAAGGACACTACCTTTTGCTGGGTTGAGCAAGCCCAGGAGTCATTTGATGTGCTTAAGCGAGCCTTAGCATCGGCCTCAGTGATTAGTCCACCCAACTATAGCCGTGACTTTATATTTTATGTGGCCGCGTCCATGGCGATGATTGCTATGGTTTTGGTTCAAGAAGACGAGGAGCTCCAAGAGCATGTCATATATTATCTGAGTTGAAACCTTATAGATGCAGAGATCCAGTATTCCCATGTGGAGAAGCTTGCCTTAGCTACCATTCATGCGGTTCAAAGATTGAGACACTATATTCTCCTTCGCCAGAACTTCGTGGTATCCCGTGTCAATCCATTTCAACTCGTCCTCACTAGAAGGATGATCAAGGGAAAGTATAATAAGTGGATTGTCATCTTGCAATAATTTTATCTCGAGTTTGTTTCGGCAAAATCGAAGAAATATTTGATTTTTGCAGAGCTTATATCTGATTTCCCGAGCGAGGAGGAGGAGGAGGCTTGTGAAGATACGTTTGTCAATGAGCACATCTTTTTTATCTCAACTTTGGATCCATGGTATGGGGATATTATTATATATTTACAAACATTGAAGGTCCCTACTCACTTTTCACAGGATGAACGACGACGATCACATCACGTATCTAAGAATTACCTCATAGTGGATAAAACATTGTACTGGCATTGGGTAGATTCCATTTTACGCCATTGTTTAACTCATGAGGAGGCTGAGCTTGTGCTAAATTATTACCATGGAGGGGTGTGTGGTGGTCATTTATCTGGGCTTTCTACAGCCCCAAAAATCTTGAGAGTGGTTTATTTCTGGCCATCGATCTTTAAATATTGTGTCAATGCGGTCAAGAAGTGCCACCCTTGCCAGGTGTTTGCACGTAATATGCGCTCATGACCTGCCCTGTTACATCCCATTATCACCGTCAGTCCCTTCACTTAGTGGGGGCTTGATTTCATGGATTGCAACCTAGCTTCAACTAGGGGGCATAATCATATTATCGTGGCTGTTGACTACTTCATGAAATGGGCTGAGGCTATGCCTATAGTTAAATATGACGGTGAGACAGTCACACACTTCGTATTCAACCAAATTATTACTCGGTTCGGTATTCCAAAAGAGCTTGTCACTTACCATGGTAGGCACTTTCAGAATCGCATGATGGAAGAGTTGGCTTCGAAGTTAGGGTATTCTCCAACGAACCATCGCATAAAGCAAGACCAATTGGCATATCATGTTATATCCTGCTTTGTGGGCTTATAGGACCATGGTTAAGACTGCCACCGATTTTTCTCAATATGAGCTTGTACATGGAGTGGAGTATGTATTGTCGGTTGAGTGGGAGATCCCTTATTTGAAGCTATCCATAGAGCTCTTACCGGACACTTCCCCATTGGAGGAATGTTTGGTCCACTTAGAGTAGCTTGATGAGCAGCGACGAGATGCCTTGGTGGTTCTAGAAGTGAATAAGCATCGCGTTAAGGTCCAGTATGATATATTTGTGTGTCCAAGGAGGTTTAGTGAAGGAGATTTGGTCCTTTTGTGGGATCAAGATAAAGAACCCTTGAGGGCAGGAAAGTTCAACCCCATGTGGCATGGTCCTTACATGGTTAAACGTGTATTAGAGAAGGGTGCATATGAACTAGTAGATTATGAAGGGACATCCTTGTCGGAGCCTAGAAATGGGCCTTATCTTAAAAAGTACTATGCATGATTTTCAGCTAGGGCTGACTATTGTATATTATTGTACAACATTTTGCATAGTTAGTTTTTCTTATGGTGATCGGGTTTGTTGATTAGCTTCTATTTCTTATGGCAGATGTCAATGGAGTCTTCCATCTATATAGGATTCACGGATGGTGCAATCTGTCACACTCAATAGTCAGCCTTTGTTTCTTGGGTGATTTATACTCCTACGGGTCATGTATTGTCTTTAGGATACGTATGTTTATGACCCTCTTCAAACAATGTTGCTGAATATAGTGCCATTATTGAGCCTCTATGGGATGCCATTTCGCATGGTGTTCTCTCTCTTGAGGTACGTCTTGATTCGGAGTTAGTAGTGTCACAGCTTAATGGCTTGTATCGTGTTAGGGATCCAACATTATTACGAATATTCTTACGTGTGAGATTGTTAGAATGACAATTTGACAATATAACATACATACATGTTCCAAGAATTAATAATCAAGTTGCTGACTCATATGCTAACTACGTGTTAGATTGGAATTTGTTTCATAGACAATAAGCTCATCACAAACATACATTTTTACACATGTAAATACATAAACCGATCATCATAAAAGTTTTTTCATAAACATCCAAAATGTGATAATACATAGTGTCATAATACAAAAATGGGGCTTCCGAGCCACTAAAGTATAAATACACGGTAGTACAAAATATATCACTCCCAGGTATTTAATCCTGAGGAGGATGAGGGGGGTTCTGATCGTGGAATGTCACCACGGCTTTAGCTAGCTGTCAAAACAACCACACCCATGCTCGTGGCACACCCACCACCTGATGCTGCATGGCCTCAGGAAGGTCCTCGACCTGCACCATAGGTACCCTGTGTGTTAGCCGCACGAAGTTGGTGTGAATGCTTTGGAGCATCCGCTCCACATCCACACCCGTAATGTCATCTCCTCTTCCCCTTCGTCTATGATGAGGGAAGCCTTTAGGCCACCGTGGTCCTACATTTACATACATATGATAGGATGTCACTATGTGTTGTCACACAAAAACATGTCTTTTTGATTCCATATATCAAAAAATACAAATTAAATTAAATAACTCAAAAATCTTAAAAAGAGGGTTGAGATTCGTTACCAATGTCACTATATGACGATCCTAGTGGTAGTGGCATGTCGGGGTCTCCCCGAAAATCTATCCTCGCATAGGGATAATCATTAATGGAAACTATCTGTCATCACCACCATGGAAAAAAATCAATTGGATACAGGTTGGACACCCTACCTCCACCCAGTCTACGCATCGCATCTGCCCAATTTCGTTGGGCCGGATATCGAACCACATGAAGAGGAACATCAACTCTAGGGCTCAATCTTGGAACATGCTCAAAGAAAAACGTGCTCAGTATGCTACTGAAACCGAAGTTTCGTACTCTTCCCATCTTGCACTCGCTGAGCTGGTGCTTCATGTTGCCCAATAGTATAGTGCTCCAATCGTAAACTGTGGGCCTCATGCACTCCACGGCATAAAACATCAGAGGCCGCGAGGCCTGGTGGAGTGAGGCTAGCCCTGCTATCCTGCCCAGTGTCAGTAGTATGGCCTTTAGGCCTAGCACCTGTATGGAGTTAGTTGGGATTTGACTCCTGACCTTCTCCATGTCCGAATAGAAATACATTGCTATGTACTCATCTATAGTAAGGCCACCTCTGGGCCCGCGAGAACGTAGGTTTACCACTTCCCCCCGTCAGGACAATCCAGTAATAAAGTATATGTCCTCCACTTCTATGGTGAGGGACATCCCATCGATCTGGAAAGACTCTGAGTCAGGATCCCATTAGTATACTAGGATCTGCAGCAATCTTGGTTTGGCCCTTAAGCCACCAAGACACCAAAACTTGTAAAGCCTGCATGCACAAAGAGCCTGTTGTGCCATTAGATCACCTCGTACTACTTCTTCTACATCCCTGTGCTCGTGTTCCCTCCATTCTAGAACCATCCTGCACATTTAATTCAAGTTTGGGTCATTAGATATCTTAAAAAACCTTGAACGCAGCTGCATAAGCGACTGTTTGCTAAACAACCGCGTATGTACCCGACTTTGAGGGCTTTTTCTGCGTATATCCAGCCCTATACGTGGAAAAATCCTCGATTTCTGTGTGGGCTGTGGTGCATAACTTAGGATGGCTTAGAAACCAAATTAGACCATGGAAAATTGAAAAATTTACATGAAATTGAAAGAGCAGGGCATAGGAAACTACCTGGAAAAAACAGTGTCGGATTCTGCCAGCTGGATCTCCCGGAATTTGCGTTTGAAGTTCTAAGCTCAATTGGGTAAAAATTTCAAATGTTATCTAATATTTTGAATTTTTTACTATTTATAGAAATTTTTCAAATTTTTGAAAATTTTTACCCCATTTTCTATAGTTTTGGACCGTTTCTAACCCTTTTGGATCGTTCTTGACTAATATATGATGTAGGAGACCGTTTTGAGCGTCGTTTTGACCGTTTTGTTGACCCGTTCATGCTGATTTCAGGTATAATGTTTAAACTGGAATGTAGGTTAGGTTTCACCTCCATTTGCATTTTGCATGACCTTATGACCATTTCATTATAACCTTAGGTACAAACCCATTCTACCTTGTCACGGAATCTTCTTGCTGTTTTAGAAGTGGCATGGCTTGAATGGTAGAGCTTGACCTTACATGGGTACCATAGTTAGCTCCTTATTTGCATTTGGTGCCCATGCTGATGATTTTTCCTTTAGGGTGTGGGAGTCCGTTGTATAGTATTGCCATGACATTTCGCAAGAGCCTCATTCTCCTCTTGATCTTTTGCTGGCCTGTTTCCCTTGGACTCCCTTATGTCAAGTTGTAATTGCATTTTCATGTGCTTTGCCTACCTCATTGAGCCTTATGCCAACTTCCCTGACTTTGAGTATTAGCCATATAGCCCGAACTTCTCTCATGTCTAGCCACGCAGAGCCATTTTATATATCCTTTGCAGCTTGATTCCCTATTTTTACCAGGAGGGGACTTTCCCCCAAGTGTCGCTATCCTACACATGTGTCCTTGCATTGAGCATAGGTATGTTCCACTGCTTGGAACTAGTTTGTTTGCCGATTTGACACTCATCTCCTCCTAGTCTGTAACTTTAAAGCAGTTTTATTCTTTTTCAAGCTTTTCAAATATTTGAAAAAGTCCAAAAAAAATTAAAAAACCAAAAAGCCAAACAAGGAAAGATGTTATCTTTGGTAGCTGTTGAGTCGTGTCGCCTTCGAACAGAGCATTGTATATCACATTCGTTTGTTGGGTTAATAGTTTGACTTTAGGAGCTGTACTCGTTTCTCTGAGTTTATCTCCACCGACTGGTTAAGCTTCTAGTCCCTGTGGAGCCTCTGTCGATGCCTCCTATGTCACAGAGATGTCCCAGTTTTGTATATCGATTCTATGCTACCTACATTCAGTGACCATTCTCCTTTATGCTCTTGTTCGAAGGAAGTTGAAACCTGAGTCGACCATTCCTCAGTTATCCTGACTTTGCATGTCGGCCATTCCTGGTACAGTTACTGGTTCGTGCACCTTATGATCGAGTCCTTCCACATTATATAGCTTTGTTGAGTACCTCATGTTGGATGATGGGGAATGCCTTAATGCCCTCATTCCAGCGGATTTCATCCCATCTACTTCAAATCATTTATTCTGGGATAGGAATCTAGAGTCATTTTTTAGTGCCTTGAGACTTGCAGTCATCAATGGCAGGTTCTCTCGCCATCGACATTTTTTTGGGAATACATCAGTGTCCCCTGGTCGATGGCTTCTCTCAAGTGTTCAACCTCAACACATTTATTCACACTTGTTAGTTTGCACTCTAGTACCTTGATTCCCATTATAATTATCGGTGGGTGATCTCGTGTCTGTTAACGGTATACATCAATGACCGGTAATCAGACGATGGACTACTATGTTCGACCTCGACACCTCTATTCACATAGTAGGACATGTACTCATAGAGATTGTGTAGAAGACCTTCCATATTGGTGGCATCTCTTATATGCTACCTCCTTGATCATGCCAGTGTTCATGAGATTTCAGCTCTCGTGACTTGATTCCAGTATATGTCAGACATTTCCAGCCATTATGGAGATCTTGATCCATTATATATCTTCATCCTTCATGGAGATCATGATCCTTTGTATAGCTTCATCAAGTAGATTCTGATCTATTTATATTGCACGTGGCGATGACCACATATGTCATATTGTATCATGCCTATTCATGGCCATTGTACTCTTATGTATCTGGGACTGCTATATGTACTTGTCATTATATGCAGAGTTATATCATTATGTTATGCTGATTGGGTGGCTGATCTTCCACTGGGTTCTTCATCACTTCACTTTTGGGATGGACTTATAATGTATTTCGGCCATCGTATGACCCCTCTAACGTCACACATTAGGGGGCATCTGTTATAGTTGATTTTAACACACCTGGTGAATCACATTTTTATGGCCTTCCCTGTCCCTCTGCAGATTCCTTAGACCCCATGGACCATTTTTCTTCCTTTTATGTTTCCAAGATCATACCTAAAAACATGCTAAATTTTGCATACACGACTTTTAAACCCTTTCTCGCGTATATACGCGGGTTTGACCCCTAAAACCATGTACATCGGGATGTGTGCAAAAGGCCAAATTCTTTTGGAGTTTTCCTTGATGTGGATCCGACTCACTTGTCTCCTGGCCTTCCATATGCCTTGAGATCACTTGGATTTGAACTTTCATTACCCCATTGAAGAGCAATATAAGGAACCCTTTGGATACATTGAAGGCATATGAGAAATTGAGAGCAAAGAAACTATAGTCCATTGTTGCCGGAACTTATACTTGAGTCTGCATCCCTTTGTCCCTTGGAGCACTTTTGTGTTCTTCCTAAGCTTGCCTTTTTCTTGTGAGCTTTCTATTGAGAGATGGAGGATTTAAGCGATGGAGGCCCAAGTGGGGGACTCAGTTTCTCTGATTCGCAGATGTGCCGACAGAGATTGTATCTATTGTAATCTCTGTTTTATTAATAGAAATATCTTTTCCTATCCAATAATGTGTATTTGAATGA
>LPNX010511463.1:3197-111650 GCA_001517045.1 Pseudotsuga menziesii | reverse complement strand
AGTTCAATTTCTTCTTGAGTATGATTTTGAACATTCATATCATCAACATTTTGATCCAAGTCTCTAGTTACATCATCATTTCTAATTACATCATCATTAACGATGTCTTCAATATTTGTATTCTTTTGTTTCTTTTTTTCATGGTATTTGAGTTTTTTATTTTCATTATGTAAGGCATCATCTCGAGTGCAATCACATTTCCTCTTTCGTGCTTTTTTGTTGCCCATGATTATTCAATGTATACCTTCACCTTAGAATAAATTTCCCTTGAGAGAATCTTAATCATCAAAGAAAAATATTCACCTTAGAAAATACAATAAAAGTAAGAGTCATCCGCCTCAAGCAATATGACTACAAAAAGTAGTACCATAAAAATATTTTCTAGAAACATCTTGAGTAAAGAAAAAAAGTCTCCACCTTAGAAGATAATTTCTAAAAACACTTTACTATAAACATTTTACCATAAAAAATTTACGAAAAAGAATCTTTACTATTAAATAAAAATATCAGGATAGTTTCTAAGAACAATTTACCATAACAAGTTTTCCAAAATAATGTTTGCTATCAAATAAAACTAACCTTCATCTTAAAAGATAAGTTTTAAGAACTCTTACTAGAAAAAGAGCACTCCTTCATCTATAACTATGTAAAATGTTGATCAAATATGTATATACAACATTCATATAAATATGAATTGAAACGGTGTTTCGAAAAAAAGTAAAAACGTTTCAAAGTTTAGGAATTGAAACGGTGTTTCGAAAAAACATTTCAACTTTTTCCCGGTCGACGGAAAAAATTCAAAAGGTTTTTTCAGCCGAACCTTTTTCTGTCCGTTAAAACTAACTTTTGGCCAAACATTTATTGTTTTTCAGCCGAAATATTAGTTCGGCCGTAAACCTGTAAATTTTCAGAAATGGAATTCCATCCCATTTTTACTCTTCTTCCAATTTCAGAGAGATCGGATCATATCAAATATTTACAATTTCTCTTCACAAATAATACCATTAATTGCATAATTCAATCTACTTTCTATAGATGCGAATTTTTTTGAATTTGGTATGTTACACTAATTTTATTTATTATATTTCTTAGAAGGTGTCTAGATTGCTTCAAAATTTAATAGAATTCATTGAAATGAAAATTCAATAACTTCTTCACTACAAGATGAAACAATTTGGAAAAATCATGGTCCCCAACATTGATGTGTTGTCTTCAAAAGGGTACTTTTAGTTTTTTTTTTAAGTGGAAATTAGAGATGTTGTGTCAACCTAAACATGTTATTTTTATGCTAGTTTTTCATATTGGTCCACTTCAAAAAAAATCTCATAATAATTGCATGCGGTTGTTGGATACAAACTTATAGACAAATGTTAGTACAATCTGTGTAGATCATCAAAACATATTTTGTTTTTAATGAACAATAGTTGAATAATGGATTAACTAGTGTCTAAAAACATGACTATTTTTCATAACTTCATTAATTAATAACATACTATCAAACACTTGCAAAAATGACATATCAAATGCCAATAAAAAAATATAAAAAATAACCGATAGAAAGCTAACACAATTGTCTACAACTTGTTTTTACTACAAAATGAAACTCTAAATACAAACCTATTTTTTCTTTGCTTGAAGTTGACAAACTTGCAAAAACAACACTCCTTTTCTCATTACCCCCCCCCCCCCCCCCCCCCCACCACCAAATAGATACCTAGATTCATGATTTCACCCCTACTTATTCTTTTATGGCTATGACTGATTGGTTAAGCTTGTGTGTAACACCCCGGTTTTGACCCTGTTCGCATTAAAAATGTATATGATGTAAATATTGTATTTAATCATGGTGTGTAGCTAAAGGAAAAAGCCCCACCATTGATTTATCATTTTATGTTTCGGTGATTAAAATCGATGCCGATGGTATTTTGTGTTAGCCAACACATTATAATTTTGGACATCATGTAAATATGCAATTTAATTAAAAACCCTCAACCAACTATGTCAATGAAACAATAATCATATGGGGGCATGATTTCCTAAGGATAAGGGGGGGGGGGGATGTTTAACCTTGAGCCATTGGGGGAAAGACATGTGTCAAGAGGAGAACTCATTTAGCTTTAAAAAACCTTTTTGTCTTACTCACGCTACCCATTAAACTATCCAGGAGTTAGTTGGGCAGTTATTTCCTCGAGGGACGTGAGACATGGGAAGCCATAGAGGTGGGTAGAGTCGTCATTCCTGGGCAGTTCGTACGCCATTTCCCACATGCATGCCCAAGGATGGGGGGTTTGACTATTTTGTCCCTCACATGGAGAGGAGTTGATCACTCTCTTGCTGTTGTTTTTCCTCACGCGGGAGCTGATTACTCTCATGTTGGTGATTTTGCACCCACGGAGTGGATTTTCCTCAGTCCTCCATCCCCTGTTTTCTCTTGCATGATTTTGCAATTTGCTTCCATTCTCCCATGGCTGGAAGTTGATTTTGGTAGTTTTTAGCAGATTGAGGAAGAAATCATGATTTTTGGGTGGTGGTTAAGTCATTTTCACCCATGTGAAACAATTGATCAATTGATGAAATCAATTTTGGCCCAGGGGCTATTTTTCCTCACTTGACACTTCTGATTTTGGATCCCATGATGTTTCCCTTCAATCCCAGAACTTTGTAAATGTTGTGTAGGAATTATTTGTTTGGTATGAACTGATTTGGGAGTGGAAAGAGGGTCTGAACTAGCATGATAAATCTAGTGTGAGAAGGAACCTCACAAATAGATCTAGAGGGCTGGTTTTCTTCTTTGCATACCTTGACTAGCACTGGAGGGGAAGGCATGGCCTGAGGGATTGTGTAGCAGAGAATGGGATGCTTCCTTGTGTTGGGTGTGTAGATGTTATATAAGCTAGGATAGATCTAGTGCAGAGTCCATAGCTCTGTGGTTGAGCTCACTAGCTTAGCAGTCAGCCTTTTCAGCTCCTTTGTATCCTAATAAACCTAACTTTGTTGGCTTGGCTGAATTCGGTTGTATCATTGGCTACGTGTGAGTCTGCTAGAGTTCACTTATTCCTTGTGGGAATCATGCCCAATTTGGGGGTGGAATTTTTGCTGAGAGATTGATGAGCACACTAACCTATGGTTGGGTGGAACGTTGCAGCGACATAGCTGGTTGCGGGACAAGCTTCTTCCAAGATAAGTATTCTTGTGTTTAAATATCTGCACTTGTATTTGCTTAAATGAATTATGATGAACATGTTAAATGCTTGAATGGAATATATTATGCTTCTGCTGTATGTTAATGATTTATGCATTTGTTCCTATTGTTAGTTCAATGCATTTTATGCTACGTTCATGGGGCTAGTTTTCCTGGACATGATAGCAGCATAGTCGTGTCCTCTCTCTGGTAGAAGGGTGGGGACGTGACATTGGGACTTACTTAGTTGGAATGCTAACTCATCCATCCTTCCCTTGCAGGTGTCCTCTAATGTGGGAATGATAACATATGAAGGTGACAATTTTCTCTTGGTGATGTTCGCTAAGTGTGGGGGTGATAACCTGGGAATGTGATACATTTCAAGAGGTTTAAAAAAAGTCGGATTTTTTCAAATTATATGGTAAACATTATCTCGACCCAACATTATTAAATATCCTAGCCATCTAGAATCCACTTCTTTGGATTTAGAACAACACTTTACCCTTTTCTCATATAGGGATCAAGGGTTTTATCTCTTTTTACACTTGATTTTACATCTTCTGGTCCGAGTTGTGGTGGTTGTTTGCACCAGGGTTATGCTCTAGAGTTCTCAAGCTAGCAGTCACCCTATATACTTCTTGTTTACAGTCAAAATTTGAGTCCTCCAGTTCTGTGTAATTTCAGTTTACAGTTCGGTATAAATTCAATCCGCCGTAAGGGTTTGGCGAAGTCGGGGAATATAATCCTTTGCAACAACCATTTCCCATAAGGGGCTAGCATTATATGCATTTAATGTTTGGTTTTATAATTAATTATTTTTCCTTTCGTCGCAGCATGGAAAGGTTCCAGATCCTCAACCAATTTTACAGGTGAATAACTATGCTAAGAATCATCGTTGTATACTTCCTTTATAGTTCCATTTATTGATTTATCAATTTCTGTCACACACCTCAAAAATACATACATACATACATACATACATATATATAAGTTGATATAACATATATATCTATAGAAACATCATTAAAGTCCCTACATGCTGCTAAAAACATATGTCATAGTTTTTGTTTTGTTACTAAAACATACTTTACTGCTATATGACAGGTTGTACAGTGTAGATGTTTGCTAATGGAGCAATATCATCTTCAACCTACACGTGATGTTTTTGTATTAAAATATCTTGTTCTTCAAAAAATTGTAACATGACGTTATTAAACTTTGAAGGTTCATTGCTCGTTTTTTACTTTACTTGTTCGTTCAACTTTTCCTTAATCGTTGAACTCGGCTCTAAAAACTACCTCTAGTTCATTTATCTGTTTAGTCCTGAACTTATAAGTTTATTAGTATTTATGCAATGATATTTATGCAAATAGCCTTTCGCAATGATCCTTCCGCAATGATCTTTCTAAAATTTATCTTTCTGCAATGATCATTACGCAAATATCCTTCCGCACAGATCCTTCGGCAATGATCTTTCTGAAATTTATCTTTCCACAATGATCATTCCACAAATAGCCTTCCGTAATGATCATTCCACAAATAGCCTTCCGCAATGATCCTTCCACAATTGCGGATTACAGATTGCGGGTTTCCTTTCAACTTGTTCAAATTAACCCTTTGTGTTTATCCTTCCACAATTGGGGATTGCGGATTGCGGGTTGTCTTTCAACTTTTTCAAATTAACCCTCTGCATTTATCCTTCTGTAATTCTGGATTGTGGATTGCGGGTTTCCTTTCAAATTTTTTGAATTAGGCTTCCGCAAACCGTCTTTCTACACTTAGATGTTTGATGGTTTAAGATCTTGTAGTTTGTTTTTAAACGATTGTGGATGCCATTGAATGGTATTACAACCACATTGTTATGAATTGTATTTTTTATATTTGATATGATTTAAAGTTGTGATTCTTGCTATGACCCATAAGGTCTTTGAGATCTCTGAGAAGAAATATGTAGTCCTCTGTTAAACAATTGAAATCATGGTTATGAAGTAATTGTAAGTGTTTCTGGTGTGAATCCTTTTTAGATCTGAATGTTTATGTTTAGAGACACTCGGTTTCCATCTAGGAAGGACTTATTGTCGTGTGTTGGTTTTGAAAAGATTCGTTGTTTAAGAGGATATATGGGCATTTTAATTAGACAAATATAGCATTGATTATAATGTTGAATGATAGTGTTATATTGGATAGGATACTCGCGGATCCTTGATTGATTTGTTGGATATGTTATGGATATCATAGCTGGTTATATTGCATATATAGATTTATAATTTTCACAAGTAAATTATTCTTAGACATTTAAATGAGATCCAAAAGATCCCGATCCATCATTCTAGATTTGTAAGATTTGGATTCATAATAGAGTTCTTTTAATAAGATATATATATATATATATTAAATTTTCTAAGGCCTTTCGGCTCTCGACCGGGATCTATAATAGAAGTTGATTTGTTTAAAACAATAGTTTTTATCGCTTGGATTAACCTAGTGAGAATAGCTTTGACGGGAATAATTTACATATATTAAATAAATTAACAGAAGATAGTGTACATATTCGAAACCAGAACAATAATAAAAATTATTATGCTCATAATTTACTAATTATTACAATAGTACCCATTACTAACAATATTTTATTTAGGTAAGGGGAGGCAGGTGCAGGGGGGTGGGGGGGGTGGGTCATCTTGAACCCAAGAGGACAAACAGTAAAATATTTTTCTTGGGGATTGGGGAACAAGACCAACAATGAGGCTGAGTGGTTGGCCCTCTTACGAGGATTGGAAATGATAGATGCAATAACCATATCAAGCCTGGTAGTCTTTGTGGTCTCTCACCAAGTTATCCTCAAGATGAAAACTGGTTACCCAACGGGATCCATTAAATGCAGAAGACTACACTGCAGGATTTCTCATCTTCATCTCCCTCAGAACATAGCTTATTTTAATATCCTAAGAGCGAACAATGCTAAGGCAGATTCATTGGAAAACAAGGGGGCTTATCTCCCTCAAGGTTCCATCTTATTAAATGACAGCGATACAAGTGTCAAACATATCCCGTAAGTCGCATGGTGGGACCCCCTTCTCACTAGGACATGCCATGGGGTATTTTTTGAACTATAGGCATGAAGGTTATGAAGTGTCGCGGCTTCTTGGCAGTCCATGTAGATCTTTGTGGGACGTGTGGATTCTTTCATCCACCTTCCTTAAATGTCTGTCCCTCCTACTAAATGGTCGTCTCGTCACTCTGGGCATCGTACTTAGGTCTCATGCTCTAGGATCTTCCTCCGCACGCATAATGGATTTGCATTGGGATATCATGCTTCATCTTTGGCTTAATTGCTATCCTTTAGCTCTTTAGGATTGTTATCCTTTGGTTCATATTTGGATAAATTGTTACCCTTTGTCTCCCGGAGAGAAAGAATATACCCCTTGGTAGGAGATCGTAGTTGGATTGTTGTTGCTTGAGATAAAATCAAGCCCCCGGCTTCGTTCTCGGTCGTTTGATGAGGTTATAGACCTATCTTTTATTTTTATAGTGCTAATATTTCGTTTAACCATGTCTTGTCTAAGTGTATAGAATACTCACCTTGTGTTTCAGATTGTGGTTAGCTCTGGCCCTTATTCTCCTCTCTACGACTGGGCAATTTGGAGCCATTCTGATTCGACGATCCTATTATCTATTAAGACTAGGATCTTTGGTATTCTGGGTGTGAAGATAGCCAAAAATCAAACTCTTTCAGAGCAGGTAAGGAGTGAGAGGAATGGACGCAATCAAGAGGACTGTTAGAGAAGGTTTTGATGATATAAAATTCAATATTCGATGCTTGGCATATTTTGTAGTTGTGGGAGTAGCAGATAATAAGGAGATGACTGAGGAAGTAAAGAAGCTTGTGGATGATGTGAAATACATATCCTACTAGACAAGATGCCATGATTCCAGGATTGAAGACCATGATATGGATTTGAAAGAAATGATGGGTAAAATCAACCGTATGCAGGAAGATATCCAAAAATTAGTGCAGCTGAATCAAGAAAGCCATGTCTAGGACAACCTAGCACCAATGATGCAGAGAATGGAGGAAGATTCGGTCACCCAGCCTGTGGGTTTTAACAAGAAACCTTAATTTCCTATTTAGTCCATGATTTTTTGCATAGTCCTTAATCATCAGTTTATACAGGTATACATTACATCTGTGAATATTAAGAATAGGAATTATTTTAGCGGTTTTAGTAGGCCTTCTCTTTGGCAATTTTTTGTATGAGTTTCCTCTATATGGCTAGAATATTACTACTGCTGCAATTTTGTATGAATGGTTGTGCACAACCCCTTTAATATAACTCCTTCTTAGTTTTTGTTAAGAAAAAAAAATCTTTGATTAAGGTAGGGATGTCCGATTTGAGATGCATAATTAATCTAACATTATACATACATGATTAAAATACATAAACATAGATATTTGTCCTTTACATATGAATAAAATATTTCTTCCTAAAGAATATAGTTGTAGTTCAAGTTAAAATACACATTCTACTGTAACTAGATTTAATAATAAGAAAGAGAATAAGAACCTGACACCACTGTTGGGAAAAAATAAATGGAATAGTCGTTCCTCCCAACCAACTCCTAAAGCATCCAAATCACTTGCTCCAGAACCCCCGTGCCTATTCGTTGAAACACAAGAGAAAAATCCACTTAATGCGTCATCTCTTGCATTAGCATATTCAATCCTCGTCGAATGCTAGCCACATGTTTGCTAATGGACATACTATTATATAGTATTTTTCCTAGGACTTCGTCATTTATGAGCCTCCTGCTCTTTAGCACTCAACAAAGAGTTGTGACCAGATTTTGGGGAAGATGCCTCCTGCACCTTGAGTTCTCACTTAGAAGCTACAACCACTTGTATTTTCCTCTTGTGGGTCAGCAAACACTCTTCAACAACTATTTCATTTCTATCCTCTTCAGTGTCTTTTATTAATAAAAGAATAATTCATTACATTCGTTTTATTTTTGACTTTATGTCAAAAATATTTAAAATAATAAAATAAAATATCTTAGCAGAAATTAATAATAAATTATTAATTCTTGGTGTATTGTAGTTTCTTACTCTGAACAACTTATTTGACAGGTTAACTCCGTCGCGAAAGGTTTTCGGAGGGTTTGAGTATGGCTACCGATTAGAGGAAATTTCAACTCAAAATGGGCCTTTCAACCCTAATTCAAGTTCCATGGCATCATGTGTTAGACAATGAAATTACTTTAAATTTGAAATACCGTATAGGTCTTAAACAATTTTTAAATAGAAATTGGGGGATAGGTATCATAAAAAAACTAATTTTTTTGTTCGTATTTTCGACATATCTCCTTGTGTTTTTTCTCTAATTTCTATTGGGAGAGCTCGTTGGATGCGGAATTTAATTCCACATCCAACGCATACCCACTTTGCATACTTTTGATAGACCTTTCTACCCCAAAAACAATAAATACCTGAAAAAACATGATGATGATGTCATCACAGTGAGATATGTCGAACATATGAACAAAAAAAGTAGTTTTTTCTTTTCTTCCTCCAAAATTAATAAACATTATTTTATTATTTTCCTTAGGAGGCCCATTTTGAGTTGAAATTTCCTATAATTTGAATGTTTCCAAGTAAGTTTTTGCTTACTTTTCAGTCATATTTGTAAGGAAATACGTAGCCCCCGTCTTCAGTCTGTATGGAGGCTATTTGGTGATCAACAATTTTGATGGACCTTAAAAATATGACTTCCTCCTTCATCTACTAGAAAGAAACAATATGGGTTTAAAATCGTTACCCTTTATTTGAAGGAAAGTATTCACTTAGTAGAGGCAACCTCCACTTAATTTGTTTATACTAAGCTTGTATTTCTAGAAAGAATATATATCAGTTTTAATGTAACCATGAATAGTTATCTCCATTATTTTTGTTATTTGAGGATTAAGGTTTAATGGGCATACAATTTTGTATTGCAATCCTCTTTAACAGCTTTGTGGATGTATCTTTATTTTTGTCTTGGACTAAACCTACAACTGCTAATTGATATCATGGTTGGTTGATCATTATAAATCGGTACTGTGTAAATCATGTATTAAAAGGGTATTAACCCTATCTCATCTGTTTCCCCTATTGGTATGGTTTAAACAATATCTAAACCATACAACAGAATAAATAATATACCTAATTAACTCAACAATCCCTGTGGCAAGTGTTATAGCCTGTGTTTGCTTCTCATTTGAAAGCATTAGCTTGTTTTTTGAAACATGGTTTTATTCATTTTCAATTTTGGATTTTAAGTTACTTTAAACATTTTCTTTGATTGTTATGTTTGTCTTTAGGTGATTTCATAGATTTTTTTCCAATTTTGGCTTTACCTAGCAAGATTTATAACTTTCAAAAGCTTGTAGGATGTTTATATGAATTAAAGGTCCTAAAAAATACCATAAATTTTTATTCTAAGTCATTCAACCAAAGTTAACCCTTTGTTGTGAGGTTTATTTTTGAAAAATATTGAAACATGCATTCTTGTAGCGCAAGCCTGAAAAAGTTACACACGCGCGCTACAAGAAAATTGCGCTATCTGAAAATCATGATTTTTGGTTCAAAGTTTTGGAAATTCACACATATGAGAGGTCATTCATACTTGTCAATGGGTTTGATACGTGTTCTAGTCTAGAGTGATCATTGTGATAGGTGTTAACAGTTCAAGCAAGCAATCATTAGGGTAAGTTGCGGTGGTGTGGAAGTTATGATACAGAGTAGTGGAACATTGATAATTATCCATGATGAGGAAAATTAGCCTTGAATTACGCATCTCTTGAAACACATGAAGAGCATATGAGTTCGTGGCAAAATTTTGGCAGTTTGTAATCAAGTTTTAAAGTAGGTTGGTAATTTAGGGCTTTGAAGGGAGACTATTTGGTACTATCGTGGCGGTCAGAGGAGTATTAAAGAATGAAATTAGACACCTAGCAGACAGGAAAACACATTTCTAGCAGTTGAATTCACTATTCTGACAGGTAGGAGGCGTATTGCTATCATATTCCTTGTATTTGGGTTTTCATTGACAGAAGATTAATTATGGAATTTAATGAGGAATGCTAGTATATAAACCCAATTGATGCTGAATTTCAAATTTTCTCTGTCAATAGAATTAAAATACTTATCAGTCTAAGTGATAAAATCCAGTTTGGGGGTTTGGTTTCCCAACATAGCATTGTCTGTCAAATTGGCAATATATGAATAGAATTAGAGCTCTTTACTAAAAGAAGCAATTTGACAGTCATTTAAAATGAAGAGGAGTGGGAAAACAAACAACGCTGAACCCTCAGACATGTCTTGGGTTCAATCCTTCCCAGACTATGCAAGATTGTTTTTAGACGCGGGATGGTTAAGCCTTTTTGAGAAAATTGATGGGTATCACACAGAGGTATCATATAAGTTTGCTCAGTGTTTGGATAAAGATATGGTTACTTTTGACACCTTGAAGATTGATTTGACCAGAGAACTAATAGCAGAAGCTATAGGGATCCCAGATGAAAGCGAATATTGGTTTAAAAAAGTACCTTTTACCTTTGATGCACATAATTACTTACTTCCAGATGTAGTTGCAGATTGGGGTAAAGGAGTACATATCTAGAAATTCAAACCAGAATGAAGAGAGCCAATAAAATTTTTGCAAGGTTATATCACTTGTGAAGGAAGATTTGCATTTGTTTTTAAGTGTCATTTCAGGTTTTTGCAGCATCTTAACCATGAAGCAAAGATGAATCTTCCATTCTTTTTCCTTAAAAGTCTACAAAATATGTCTAGCAGGGTAAAGGAACATCAAGACCATACTAAACAATCTATATTTCATCATGGGATAATAAAGCTAATCATAAGTACTGTGCTGCGAAAGAAGGAGAAAACATGGGATTATTTTCTATTTTGGTCTGGATTTCAAACAGAGAAGGAAGATCAAGCTCAGAAAAGACAATTGAATAAAGGTCATAATTTGGTCAAGAAACTGAAAAAGAGAGTCACAGTTAATATCGAAGAGGATAATGTACAAGAAAAATCTATGACTCAAGGAGATGAAAATGTTGAAGTTGAACAACAGACCAATATTGAGGAAAATGAAATTTCAAAGGTAGGAGTGAAAGATGTGGAGTCTATAGAAGATACTTTTCATGTAGAACTAAAAGAAAATGTAAAAGAAAATGTAAAAGAACAGGGACAAGTTCCTATTACAGTGCAGTCTGAAGATGAGGAAAAGTCATTTTCTGATGAAGCTAGGGTTGACACTGAACATGATGTACAGAAATAGTCTGAAGAGGGGGTAATGTCACGAGGGATTAAAAGAAAGGTAATTCAGCTAGCTTCTATCAGACATCAAGGAAAAGCTTTAAGTATGTTAGGGGAAATAGGGGCAGGTTGGAGGCCCAAAACTAGAGCTAAGAATAAACTCAGGTTGAATATGAAAAAATTGTTAAACCCTAAACTAGCTCAAAAGAAAATTACAGTAATTGAAGACTGTTATTCTCAAGAAGAGTTAGAATACAGTGAAGATTTAAATGAAAAAGAGATGAAGGGTAAGAAGAAAATTTTCAGAAAATAAGTTATCTTTCCCTGAAACCAAAATTTTAGAGATATTTGAGGAAGTTCGAAAGAAGGTAATCCTAGACCAACATCAAGATGATTTAAAGAAACAACATTCAATTATATCAAGCTTTTGTGTAGAAAAAAGAAAGATTGGAGAGCAATCAACCCAATGCAGTGTTGAAGTCAAAGAATATTCAGAAGTCCCTATGGCCATGACAGAGCAGCTGGAAGAAGATGAAGATATTTTTAAGAAGTTGAAAATCCCTTGGATGCCAGAAGAAATGCATCCGGTATCAGAAGGGAAATGCATTGATTCTGAAAATGAGAATTTGCACAGGAGTATTAAACAGTACAAATATCAGATCGAGTACCTACATGAGACAAATGAGGGATTAGTGACTACTAATAGAAGATTGAGAGAAGATCTAGAAGAGGTAAATAGCCACTATCAGGAATTAATTACAGTTTCTAAGGAGGCTTTGAAAATAAAAAGACAGACACAAAGTCTGTATACAGAACTGAAACAAACCATTCAAGAGCTAACATAATAGAACCATGAGCTTTCGAAAAGAGTTGAAGACTTGGAAGTAGATCACCAGAAAGCAAGAAATAAGACTCAAGCTTTAGAAGGGATAGCTCTTTTAGCAGAGGCTGCTAAGGACTTGTAAAGTTCTTTAAGAATAGTGGTTATTAGTTAGTTTTTGAAAAACTTATTTTATTTTGTATGACTATAGTCTTATTGAAAAATTTGGTAGTATGACCTAAAGGTAGTTTTTTCAGTTATGTAACTGTCTTTGAGAAATCAAGATAAAAGTAAGGCTGAGAAAAGACTAAGGTTTCGAATTTTTGTACAAGGGGAGGCTATCAAGCTCTGGTTTATGAAGCTAAGTGTCAAAAAACTCTTATGTATTTTTGAATGACTGATTATGAAATATATGCAACTATAAGCCCTATTTAGCCTATTTGTTGGTTTCATTTCTGATCTGTTTAATCACTCAGTTGATATATTCGTTTCTTTTTTGAGGTTATTATTCATGAAATGCTTGTAAAATGTGGATGAAATTCAGTGTTGTGATTATTGTTTATGGTTTATGTCTTATATGTTATGCATCTCAGTCCTTCAATTGTGCATGATTTAGTGTTTGCTTTATCCTTGTGAAGTCTTTACCCTCTTGTTTACAAACTACACAACCAAAACCCTAAAAAGACCTATTTTACTTGATTTTGTTTTATGAGATTGTGTTGGCTTGTTCTTTTGTAGTCTGAGAACAATTTCTGGCACTAACAGGAAGGTAGGCCTAGCCTTCACACAGAGATGCTGGAAGTAGCACATGTTAGAACGCCTAGATCTGAAGAATCAAACTCCTTGTATTAAAATGGCAGATGAACACATAACCTCAGTCATAGCTTATACAATAAATTTGATTAATTTTTCAACCCCTGGCTCAGAATAGTTCCCAGTATTTATACAATTACAATAATAACATATTCCCACTATTATCGGGTAGCCATGAAGATCTCTGATCTTCAGGCTGCCCCAATTACGATAAGTTGTTACAGTTGTGGAAAGATGAAAACAAAAAATATAGGGAGGCTATTACTCGAGCCAGAAATGACAATCATGATCAATTGAGAAGATACTCCATGGATTTTAGCTATTCTTGAGCAGCGGCGCACTGTTGCTTCTGAATCTGTTGCAGCCTATTGTAGCTACCTTTGTATAGCTCGCGTGGAATAGTATCCTTTGACAGCATTCTTTGGGAAACGATGGAATGGATGGTGATCATCTTAGCAATGAATGTTCATCCCTCTCTTGTCATGTTCATCCCGCTACACTTGTATCCTTTACATCTCGAATTATCTTTATAAAACCACCATATGTTAGCATAATTCAAGATGTAAAGCCCTGATTACAACAATCCTAAGCATTAATAAAATAAGACAATGATCAACCATACTTGTATGAATTAAGGGACTGAGTGAAGGAAAAACATCTGTTTAGTATACATAATAGAGTAGGATGAGGCAAAAAGAGGTAGGTAAAGGTGGTCAAAAAGGGGTCATTTCTGGGCCCAACAATAATTATCCTCACTGCTATCACTAGTGTACTGGCGATTCTTCATGTGTGAGTCACCATAAATTTCAGAGGAGGAACTACTTTCATTTTTAGATTGTTTGGAATTTTTACTTTTATGTTGGTAGGATGCATTTTATGATCCTATCGGTTTATCTTTTCCTTCACTCTGAAATGTTTCCATCAGCATCTGGTTTAGCTCCTCTTGAGCCCTCAGAATTATTTCGTTCTATTTTTTTTAACTATTTCCATTTCAGTTCTTAAATATTTAACAGTTTGTAATAATTCTGAAGAATTGTTAGTTATTTCTTCCTTAATCGGTTCACTTCTAGAATTACCATTGTTCATTAAACGAGGACTTTTCATCTGCATATTCCTCGAGTCTTTCCATACCTGCAGTTCTAGCTCAGAATTTTTTTTTTGGTAATAACATTTCAAAAAAAAGAAAAATAATCAGTATGCATGCATTTTATCTACTTTTTGTCTACGCAGGTTGAGCCGCCTTTAGGCTTAGTGTCTAAACGTGTGCTCTAATACCACATGTAATACTCCAAAATTTCGTAAAAATTTAAAACTTTTCTTGTTACCATTAATGTTTAAAAACATCGATGATGTGGGCAACTTAACCACTAACAACTATCATTTTAAGAGTCTAATTTAGAAATTAAAAACCAATTCCTATATTAGTTTATGTAACTTCATACCTCACTATCTGCTTTCATAATTAAGTATTAAAGATTGATTTAGCAGGTGATAATCTGAAGTAAAATGAGCTGAAACAACTGTTTGTTTACTATGTACTAAAGTTTGTTTTTCTATTTAAAAATGAAGGAAATTCAGTTCTTGTCCAAGGCTTACTTAGCTTTTTAGCTAATGGACTGAAGTGATGCTTCTTGTACAAGTCCTTTTACAGGTAAGACATTTTGTATTCCAGTTTCAGGATTGAGATTAATTATCTCAACTAGCATAACTAAAATGCTAGAATATTTGTTTAGTTTACAAGAGCCCAAATTCTAATTGATATTCCTTCTCAACGGCTACTTAGAAGTTAGCTGAAGCGGAGCTAATTCGTGTTGGCAGGAAAGGGAGAATGGAGCCAACGTGTTTCGGGTAGAAGTTGGATGTTTTGCCAATGAGAGGAGAAAGGAAAACTTTCGGAAAAAAATTTCTAAGTGTCAGAATCAGTGTAATTTGGTGAATTTGGCCGATACATCGGCTGAGCACATGAGAAGACTTTGGAGGTTTCTGCTGAAATGCATCGGGTGGAAAGGAAAAAGTTTTCCAAAATGACAGAAGGACTGATTGAAAGAAGGTCAGAAATGTTGTTGACGTGGTAGAATGTTTGATCGGAAGGAAAGACGGAATTTTTCCGACACGTCGGGGAAGTTGGTGAGTTTCATCGATCGGATAAAAAAGGCGAACTGTGTCAATACGTGTCAGGAAAATTTGGAAAATTTTTCTGACACGTCGAAAGGAAACTTGATCAGGGAAAACTGAAATATTCACCGAAATGGGGAAATTCAACAGGTTTTTCAGAAAAATTGCAGGTGTCGGAGAAATGAAAAATGGCCATGAACTTATGCGCTAGATTGCACGGAAATAAAATATTTACAAAAAAAAAGATAAAGAGAGCCACAAGGGGCCAAGACCCCTTGACCCCCATCATCCCCCTAAGAAATTCGGTTGAAGATGATAAGAAGAATAAGGGAGAAAAATAAATGTACAAGGACATTTCTATAAAGCAGAATCGAGATTGTATTCTGATGGAGAGGGAGTCACCTTGGAAGAAGAAATTATGAAAGCAGAACATCATTCTGTTATAGATGAAGGGACACCATATGAAAGATGGTATTGAAGCACATTTAGATGGTGTATCTATTCAAGTTGTGAAGCATAGGATGGATGCTTTGAGTAAAGATAGAATTGAACCATTGACGGGGGAAGGAATCTGTCATGACATAGGAAGGGCATATATTGTTTCAAGAAGGTGATCAGCCTATGATGGAAGGGAGTATGAGAAATTCTCACAAGAAGAATGTGAAGCTTGACCCAAGGAATAAAGGCTTCAAATCTTCTCACCTCCTAAATCAGCAAAGGAAGATCATCAATTAACTATGGTGGAAGTTGAGGGTGAGATTGTTGAGCAGACTATTTCTGTTTTGATTGACCCTAGATTCACTTATAGCTATATCACCCCTGGACTTGTGAGATGTGTAATTTAAATAAGTCAAAGCATAGAAGGTCATGGTTAGTTAAACTAGCCACTGAAACTAAGAAGAAGGTTTGTGAGGTGGTAATGAAATGTCCATTGGTCATGGATGGGTTAGTCACTCGTTCAGATCTGAATGTTCTGCCACTTGGATCCTATGATTTCCTCACTGGAATGAATTGGTTGGAAGCACCTAAAGAAAAGATTAATGAAGAAGGAAACCTAAAATTGGTGATAGGAATTCCAAAACTGATCTCTGGAAGGAAGTCTTCAATAATGCAGCTTAAGAAGTTATATGGGAAAAGGTTGCAGAGTGTATGCAACCCATGTTTTGGAGGCAACATAGAATGATACTCCTAGGTTGGAGGGCTTTCATGTGTTGCAGGAATTCAGGGATGTTCTTCCTGATAAATTTCTAGGGCCTCCTCCAAAGAGGGACATCGATTTTACAATTGAACTTGTGCCAGGTAAAGCACTAGTGTCCAAGACACCCTACAAGGTGAGTACATCAGAAATGCTAGAGTTGAAGATGCAGTTGAAAGAGTTGTGAGAAGAAAGGAAGTATATCAGGCCAAGTGTGTCCCCATGGGGAGAACCAATTTGGTTCAAGAAAGAGAAATATGGTACACACAAGATGTGTATTGATTATAGACCATTGAACAAATTCACTGTGAAGAACAAGTATCGTTTTCCTAGGATCAATGACCTCTTTGATCAAATGTGTTTTCCAATATTGAATTAAGGTCTGGTTACCAACAGGTAAGGATCAAGGATGAATATGTTCATAAGACAACCTTTAGAGAAAGGTATGGATCTTATGATGTAGTAGTGGTATCATTCAGTTTCAAAAATGCACTAGCTACATCTACGTTCCTCGTAAATAATGTTTTTAGTAAGTTTTTGGACATGATAGTTCTTGTTCTCCTTGATGGAATTCTTATTTATTCTAAGAATGAGGAAGAACATGTGGAACATTTGAGGCTTACTTTGAAATTACTCAGGAAGCATAAGTTGTATGCAGGTTTGAGCAAATGTGACTTCTATAAAGATAGAATTCATCATTTGGGTCACATTATCTCAAATAAAGGAATGTCTGGAGACCCTGAAAAGATTGAGGCCATGCTGAGTTGGCCTGCTCCAACAAAGTTAACAAATGTAAGATCTTTTGTGGGACTTGCAGGGTATTGTAAGAAGCTCACTAAAGAATATTATGTAGGTAAAGTGGAGCCTATGTATAGGTTGAGGAATCCTGCATATGAACTTGTAGTTGCATGAGGAAATTGCCCTTGTGTGTATGGGCATACATATGAGGACTTCTTGAAGACTCAGGTAGAATGACCTGAGCAGAGCAGTATGGTTATGCTCAATGAAACCCAGGGAAGGAAGCTGCCATGTTCCATGAGAAGGATCTCATGATTGAGAACAGATTTTGAAACTTTAGATTGCAATTTTTTCTATTGATTATGGGATACTGTGACCTCCTATGATGGTTTTGAATCATGCTAACAATGGATATGATTGTCTTGCATTGCTTGATGTCTGAGGTTTCCTGTTTCTAACTGTGACTATTTGGCTGATTTAAAATTGTGTCAAGATGACATGTTGTATGTGGATGTCCAGGTTTTGGGAAGCATGTGTAAGGGATAGGTACTCCCACTTGCAAAATCCAAACAATATGAGGATGGCCTCATGGTTGAAAAAATTTGATTTTATGTAGGAAGCAGAATTGTGAACTCGTATTTTTATTTGAATATCAATGTTATTGATCATTTGATATTTGGGAAATCATGTATGCATGAAATAGATTTGAAAATCTATGATTAAAATTTTATGATGACATCTCATGTAAACTGCATACTTGTATGTAATGCATGTGAGATGATGGAAGTACACCCTTGGAGTACATAGCTTCTCGGAAGGATGTGTTTGGGATACATAACTCCTTGGAAGGATATACTTGGTGTACATGGCTCCTCTGGAAGGATGTACTTGGATACATAGCTTCTCATAGGGATGTGTTTGGAATAGGTTTGAAAACCCATGACTACAATTATTTTTATGATGACATCGCATATGAACTGCATGCTTGTATGTAACGCAGGTGAGATGATGAAAATATGTATTGGGTGTACATGGCTCCTTGGAAGGATGTACTGGGTATACATAGATTCTCGGAGGGATGTGTTCGGAATAGGTTTGGAAACCTATGATTGTAATTTTTTTAATGATGAAATCTCATATAAACTGCATGCTTGTATGTAACGTAGGAGAGATGATGAAAATATGTACTGGACGTACATGGCTCCTCGAAAGGATGTACTGGGATACATAGCTTCTCGAAGGGATGTGTTGGAGTAGGTTTGAAAACCTATGATTGAAATTTTATGATGACATCTGATGTAAACTGCATGTCTGTATGTAGCGCAGGTGAGATGATGAAACATGTACAGGGAGTAAAGGGATCCTACGGAAGGATGTACTTGGGTACATAGCTTCTCCACCCTTCCAGCTAGGTATTGTAATGCATCAGTGTGGATGCCCAGGGTGTAAGACATCCGGTTAGAATTCTTTCTGCACACATTTATGCCGTAAGGAGACTTTCACGAGAGTGGGGGCTCCGTGAAGAAAATAACCCATAGGTATTATGATGTCTGGAAAGGAAGAGCCTAAGCATTGGTAAGCAATTGGAGGAGGTGCTAGGCCCTTAAGCCAGAGCTGTCATTAAGCACCCAAGGAGGTTTTGGGCTCTGAATCAGGGCTGATAAGATCTCAGTTGAGAGATGATATACAGATAAGTGTTGGATTACATGGAAAATCCTGGTTGATTTTCTGTAATTACACATGTGCACAATGATTTAGCTAAGATTTTGAAAATATTGTTAAGAAATAAATCCTGCGAAAATGAATCTAACATGTGAATTAATCTATTATCGTGCCTGGAAAGAAAGCACCTGAGCAGTGGTGAGCACTGGAAGAGGTGATAGGCTCGTAAACTAGAGCTTCCATTGAGCACCCAAGGAGGTGTTAGGATCTAAAGTGGGGTTGAATAGATCTCAGTTGGGAGATGCTATATAGATAAGTATTTGGTTTACTTATCAAACTTTTGTTTTTATTGATTTTCTTTAAATATACATGAGCATATGATGCAGCCATGGTTTTGAAAATATTGTTATAGATTTCATCCTATAGGAATGAATTTGACATATGAATTAAATTCATTGCGGTATTCGGGAAGGAGGCACCCGAGCTTGGTAAGCACGTAGAGGAGGTGCAAGTTCTTGCACATAACTACCATTGAAGCACCCGAAGAGGTGTTGGGCTCAAGAATGGAGCTGTCAGACCTCAGTTGAGAGTTATTTTCAGGTGATCTGAGGCTTGCATAAATTTGGCTACCATTAATGCACACCCAGGTGTGGGGTGGGGCAAGTTTGTGAGTGCCATAGTTATATAAAGCCAATTCAGATACCTGTGGAACCAAAAGAAGATACTTATGCAGATGAGTATTTGGTTCACTTGGAAACTTTTTTGTTGATTTTATGTCCATATACATGTGCATGTGATTCATCTATGATTTTGGAAAATATTGTGAATACTGACATGGGAGTTGACTCATTGTTTGGGGCTTGAGCATAGGTATTGCTGGTTGCCAAAGACACTAGAAATGTTCCAAGCTGAGGAGAAGGATTCTCAGAGACCAGAAAAATATCTTGTGGTGTGTGTGAATGCATGCAAGCAAGGACTTGGAAGAGTTCCAGATCGTGCCACTGGACAGATAAAGATGCAGAGGAAGCACTGCGGTCTTAAAGAGGCTACATGGGAGTTGGAGGATGCCATGCGATTGGCACACCCATTTTTGGTTCAATTTTGCAGAGCATTGAGGACGGTGCCAATGTAGCAATTGTTCAATTTTTGTAAAGCACTAAGGACAGTGCTGTTGAAGGGAGAGGGGAATGTAACACCCTGGTTTTGACCCCATGGTATTAAATTTCATATGATGTAAATATTGTATTAGTGGTGTGGAGCTCAAGGCAAAGGCCCCAGCATCATTAGAGGAAATTTCAACTCAAAATGGGCCTTTTAACTTTAACTCAAATTCTATGTCATCATGTGTTAGCCAATGAAATTGATTTAAATTTGAAATACCGTATAGGTCTTAAACACTTTTTTAATATAAATTTGGGGATAGGTATCATAAAAAAAACTACTTTTTTTGTTTGTATTTTCGACATATCTCCCCATTTGTTTACTCAAATTTCGATCGGAAGAGCTCGTTGGATACAGAATTAAATTCCGCATCCAACGAGCTCTCCCAATCGAAATTTGAGTAAAAACACGGGGATATATGTCGAAAATACAAACAAAAAGATAGTTTTTTCTTTTCTTCTTCCAAAATTAATAAATATTATTTTATTATTTTTTTTAAGAGGCCCATTTTGAAGTGAAATTTCCTCTAATGGGATTTACTGTTGTATGTTTCAAAAATTAAAATCGACACCGGTGGTTTATGTGTTAGCTAAGCAGAATATATTCTTAGACATCATGTAAAAAAATAAAAAATAATAAAAATACCACAACTAGCTATGCAACACAATGTTAAAGAGATGGGGGCATGATTTCACAAGGAATAGGGAGGGGGAATTAATCAAACCCTTGAGCCAAGGGGGAAAAACCAAATGTCTAAGGGGAAAACCCATAAAGTGGTCAACTACCCATTTTGTCCTTTTGTGCCCAGTCATCTAGAAGTTGGTTGAGGAAGTTATTGCATGGGAATGGGCATAGCATGGGGGTCAATTTCGAATTGGGCAGAGCAACCATTTTAGAAAAATGTGTTTTGACTTAATGGGCAAGTCAGAACCCAAAAATTGCTCACTCACCCATTATGCATTCACATGGAGGCTCTCTCACACAGGGGAGAGTTTGGAGAGCTCTCTCATTCACATTTTTGGTCTGCTGTGTGTTTCGTTCATGTTTGGGGGCAATTTTCTTCATTTTTCCCATGAATGGGAGGTCATTTTTGCAAAGCTCAGGGTTTGGGCTCTCTCCTGGACGTTTTTTTTCTGTGTGTTCCTCATTACTCGCCTCAGAAAACCCATTGTTTTGGTTGCACAATGAATGGAAGAAAAGACCCACGATTTCTAGGTGTTGCTAGGGTTGTTTTGGCCACGTGAAGCCCATAAACATTTTCGAGTTCGAATCCATGAGATGGGGATTTGTAAGGGTCATTTTTGCTTATGTGAATCAATTGAATCATTGCTGAATTCGGGTTGCTCACCCAGGGGTTGATTTTCCCATTAACCAAATATTTTTTTTGTTGAAAAGCATTTCCTTCATACCCATCATGTGCATTTTGTTGTTGTGGGAATCCTTGTGATGGCTTGGAAGAGTAAGTACAAGAAATCCATTTTTTAGATGGATTCCTATGTTTGATTAGCAGGCTGGTTTGGCTGGGTAAGTCCAAGGAACCATCTATTAATTGGTTGGTTGTGTGTTTGATGAAAATTTTGGCTTGGCTGAGTAAGCCCAAGGAACCCCCATGTTATTGGTTGTTGCCTTAGCAACCTATGAAACCCAATTCCTTATTGGCTTGGCTAGACAGTCTGTGAAACCCAACAGTGGGTTGGCTTGATGGTGGATGTACAGTTTTTGCTATGTGTGAGCTTGTTGTTGTCCCCTAGTTCCTTGTGGAATCATACCTAACTCGGGGGTGGCAGTGCTACTGAGAGATTGATGAGCGCACTGGCCTAAGGTTGGGTGGAACATTGCAACAATGTAGCTAGTTGAGGGGAAAGATTCTTCTCAAGATAAGTATTCTTGTGCATTTAATCTCTGCAACTCTATTTGTTTTATAAATCATTATGAATATGATGAATGCTTGAATGAAATGTAATTTCTTCTGTTTTATATTGCATGTTTAATACTTCTGTGTATGTTTATATGTTCACTACAATTTTTATATTATGTTCATGGGGCTAGATTGATCATTTTATTTGAGAGACAACTGAGTTAGTTATGTTCTCTCTCTGGTACGAGGGGTGGGGACGTGGCAACAGGTCATAACTCCTAGTTGAGTGCTAAAGAGAAGGAGGCTCATAAATGACCAAGACCTAGGAAAAATATTATATATTAGTATGTCCATGACCAGCAGGGGGCTAGCACTGGACGAGGATTAAAATATGTGAATGCAAGAGATGGCGAATTGAAGGATTTTTCTCTTGTGGTTCAGCGAACAGGCTCGGGGGTTTTGTAGCAAGTAACTTGGATGCTCTGGCAGTTGGTTGGGAGGAACAACTTCTCCACTTTTGTTTTCCCAGCTTTGGTGCCAGGTTCATATTTCATGTTTTAAATGTTTGTACAATATGTTTCTATCCTAGATCTAAAAAATATTAACGTAGAATCTAGTTTGTTTTTAGTTTGCTTATCGATGTTATACTTGAATGATTTAGAATTCTAATTTTTCACTTAATGGATTGAAACCAACTGCTTCTATACTGTATCGAGTATTCCTACATTTAACTATATATTTCATGTTTGTATCGATTTCTCCTAAATCTTTCTTAATATGCATTTACGAAATTAGAATGTCGACTGAATCTATAATACTTGTTTATAGTAGAGATCTGCATTATTCAATGTATACGATTGGAATCTACTTGCATAATATTCATTCTAATTGCTACATGAAATAACAGTATTAAATTATGATTTATTGTTTATAATATAGAATCTGTAGTATTTAGTATATATAAATGGAATCCACGTAAATAATATTAATATTATTATAACTCATAAATATACAAGTCAAAGTATTCGAACTGAATAAGATCTAATCATGAGAAATCAATGATATTATCATAAGTATCCATACATAGGAGTAAATAACTTAACTCCTAAACAACAAAAAAAACATTGTCAAGTTAACTTGTAAATAATCCTCTTAGCAAGATTTCAGAGATCAAGATCGACTCCCTTTAGGGTAGGTACTTAACAGACCTATGAAAAGTAAATCATTTTACAACTATGAAATCGATGCTTGTTCGAAGTAATGGAGAAAAATAATTGCATGAATCAAATATCCACATAGTTTCCTCAACCTTGAAAATATTTCAGTAGTTTTCTCATGCACATAAGTAATATATTAACGTTTGAACAGATCTCACAATATTGATAGCAAAATCATCGATTACAATTGAATCTAATCAATTCATAAGTTAAACTAATAGAGAACTGTCACATGCTAAAACTACACTATGAAGGCCATGGGATCGAATCCCCTTTAGTAGTTAATAATATTACAGTATTATAATATTTTCAACATGTGCACAACCTAGTAATAAATAAATGAAAAAAAAACTAAATCTAGGACTGATGGATACGCTAGCTGGTATAGCTACTATCTTGACAACAAAATCCTAGTCATCAAGATCGATATCAATATCATCGATAGCCATGTAATAATATTTTAAACCTTAAAGATATCAAGAATTATAAGGGTCACAGTCAATGAAAAACAACAAGAACCATCATTATCGATACGTAAGTCCACAATGTGGATACCCCAAATCTACACAGAGACAACGCCTTATGCAAGTAGTTATAAGTTTTTAAGTATGCTATAGAAGTCACGAGATCGAAATCTCTTAGGTTAACTAGTTAAAATACATCCCATTGATAAATAAAAAAATTAACAAGCTAAAATACAATTAGAATCGCGGGCATTAATATAGATCACAACACAGAATTATTTGGTTGTAAGCCCATGTCAAATGGACGCCACTACTTTGCAATTAAGTGATTTATTGTATTAATAGTCACAGACCCTATGAGGTATATAAGTCTTACAAGCATTAAGAATGTATACAGGATGGTTGCAAGCCCATTCATGGCCACCATTAAATCTTACACAACTTTACATTCACGTTATAGACGAAAAACATCACGATGAAATGATCAATTAAAACAACATTTATTTTATAAACCACTATTTCATATGGTCATAAGACCATCGAGGATGGCCATTGTAAGTCAAATAGTTTTACACGGGAATAAACCCTTAACAAAAATTGCACAGGATTTAGGTCTAGGTCCCGTTGTTTTCAATAGTTTACACAAGAAAAACTAAGAACAATTATAAGTATATCTACGATAATGGCAGAGGTAGAATGGCTGCGAGGCCTTTACAATACAGGTTAAACCCTAAGGGTTTCCTGTCACATTTTCATATTAAGAGAAACTTATCTTAATTGCAGCGGTGGCCTTCACGCATGTTTCCATGCCCATACTCAGCTCCACCTACAAACAAACAGACCAGAGTATTAACCTGCATGTTTTGACCAATTTTTTTCTAAATTCTGATAAAAGGATTTTTGTGTTAAGTTCAGGAAGGAGGTTTCCTAGGAATTTAGAAACGTGGGCCTAGGAAGAGGTGACCCTGTCACCTCCCTCTCCAGTGGCGTAACTTGTTAACTGTCCTTTTGCAGTGAGAACAACATAACATTATAACTCTTCTTAAAACCTATTAATAACTTAAGGAGGTTTGAAAACCTTACCTTGACACTTGGAAACGAGGGCCAGGGGTTGGCTCCTCCGAGCACCCTTATCCCTCCATATCATGCAACAACCAAAACCTTTCAGTAATGTTGAAAGACAACACTTGTAAATAATTGATAAATTGCAGAGTTGAGTGGCAAGCCTTTACTCACCTGTCAAAATAGACTAACCGCATGGCAGGAAACGTTGGAAGGATCATCGAATCTCTAGCACTGAGAGAAAGTTGGTTGAGGAAGCCATCGAAAGCATTTACCTCCAACAATTTCATTAACGCAGTAAGAACAAAGCAACCAATGCCTTTTACACAGTCAACTAGAGCAAGTTTTATGTAGAGCAAAGCTCAACCTCAACCAGCCTTCGACCAATTAAACATAACCAAATGAGGGTTAAGGATAGAGTAAATGAGCATTTATGAAACCCTATGAGACCATGTGATCTCACCATCCAGGTGTAGGGTAGAGATCAAAGCCTCATGCCAACTCAGATCTTGGCTGCACTGTCAACTCGCAACCAAGACAAATCATTAATTCAACCCAGGACCATATTAAAATCAGGGTCAGAACATTATTACACCAATCATTACATACCATTGAACCTTGTGGCTTGGATAAGAGCTCCCAATCATATATTACACCATGAAAAATCCAGCTTATATATTTATAACCATGGCTAAGTTAAGAACTTCAAAGATAAACCTTATAACATGGTTGTGGGCGTATGCATTAAATAATCATGGTGATAGGACTAGCATATAATTCCTTCGTGGTTATGCCAAGTTCCATCCCCTCTTTATCATACCATAAGTATATAATTATATAATAACAAGATCACCATCCCATACTAACACTTTAGCACTAGGTTAAGCCAAGGTCATTAAGATAATTATAATCATAGCATGGGACTACATATTCAAAACATTAAAACTATAATACAAACGTAGTTTGGATTTATGCATTGTAATCCATAAATTATAGTTAAAACCTTATGATATAACATTGACACCATGAACATCAAGGATCATAAAGAATTACCTTAAGGACAAAACATGTGGTTCCATGCCAATCATAAATATGAAACCCTCACTTTTTATTAATATTAAGAGGTGGCCCTACAAACCCTAAGCCTCTCACGCTTAGGGGAAGGTCTTTACATACATAGTATAAACTATGTTAAGGCCAAAGCCTTGAAAGTATAAGATAAATAAATAAAGAATAGGTAAACAAAGTACATCACCTCCGTGAACATGGCAGAAGGTTCCAGAAGGAACTAGACATCGTAGGCATTAGAAAACCTGTCATAACCAGGAGGACCAAGATATAAAAAATAGCAATAGTAAAACATAGGATTCTTCTATGTAAATATTATAAAAGTAATGCATGTAAAAAAAAATATTTACGATTTTTAGGTGTGTTACAGTGCGAGGACGTGGTATCCCTATTGCTAAGGAAGGGTCTCCTGTAGCAGAACTCACGCTTCACTGTTGACTATATATTCCTAGGGTGGGGGTGGTTTCTCAATGAGTAAAGTACATCATTCTTCCACATCATATTTTCTAAATCGTTTATTTAGAGAAAGGGGACAATACATCTTATTTTGACTGAGTTTTGGGATCCTCAAGAGCAATATCATACACCTGTTTTGATCTGTAGATTATACAAGCCACTGTAGGATATTTGGGTGCGTTCCACAAGTGATCATCTACAACATATATTTTATATCAGTCATAGAGTTTACTAGAATTTTCTATAGGATTAAAGGTGTTCTTATCCATTGTGAAATATTAAAGGAAATTTCAACTCAAAATGGGCCTCCTAAGGAAAATAATAAAATAATAGTTAAAATAATAAAATAATATTTATTAATTTTGGAGGAAGAAAAGAAAAAAACTAATTTTTTTGTTCGTATTTTCGACATATCGCCCTGTGTTTTTACTCAAATTTCGAGTGGGGGAGCTCCTTGGATGCAGAATTAAATTCTGCATCCAACAAGTACCCACTCTGCATACTTTTGATGGATCCCTCTACCCCAAAAACAAGAAATACCTGAAAGGCATAATCAATACTTTTTCAAGTATTTCTTGTTTTTGGGTAGTGGGGTTCGTCAAAAGTATGCAGAGTGGGTACTCGTTGGATACATAATTTAATTTTGCATCCAGGGAGCTCCCCCGCTCGAAATTTGAGTAAAAACACAAGGCGATATGTCGAAAATACGAACAAAAAAAGTAGTTTTTTTTATGATACCTATCCCCAAATTTATATTAAAAAATTGTTTAAGACCTATACGGTATTTCAAATTTAAAGCAATTTTAGTGGCTAACACATGATGACATGGAATTTGAATTAGGGTTGAAAGGCCCACTTTGAGTTGAAATTTCCTCTAATGGAGGGTTGTTATTTATATATTTGTCCACCTAGTATACTCAGGCATGTAAACTTAGTCCTTCACTAAAAATCAGATTTCCTTAATGCATGTTTATGAGTATATTGATTTCCAAATTATGCATGTAAGCTGTAATTCTTTTTGATAATTTATACAGCTTCTTGCATGGGGAAAATACTATGCTTTTTATGATATAAATGTTGTGCAACACCTAAACAAATGAATTCATATTCAACACCAACAGTAGAGGAACTGTCTAACAAAATACCACACCCAGAATACTTCATACAATACATTCCAAGCCAGTTTTAATTGCACACTAAGCTACGGCAGTGAGCATACCAAGTGTTTGACAAAGTAGTCTAAGAAAAATATTGACTTAGATTAGATAGGGACATTACAAAACACTAGGTATGGGTATTAAGATCCCATTATTCAATGATTGAAAGACTAGGCTCTTAGACCCTAAATATTTATTTTATAGATCATGGGGTATGTATGGGGAACTAGCCCACCATACAAGAACTACAAAGGGAACATTTCATCTATAAGTGTTATATTCCATCATTTCAAGGTTTGGTTCATGGGGGATGGGTATTAAGGATTAAACCATTTGTATTTTAATCCTTAACTTTGGTATGGTTTATGAGAATTTTCTATCATGTCAAATATTTTCTTTGTAGGGCCTATTTGGTGGCACCACGCACCACACATGCATTTTAATCTCACTCATTGATAGATGAGCATTTATTTGGCTTAGGATAAAGTTGATGATCTCTTAGCACTTGTAACACCAATATCAAGTGTTCTTCATGGTCCTCCATTAATTTGGAATAATTTAATAAGAATGTCATCTAAAAATACAGTGACAAACTTATCCAAACACTTACATAATATTCCATTCATCAAACACATAAAGGTAGTTGGTGCATTATTTATATCCAAATGGCACCACTACAAGCTCATAGTAATCATACATGGCTCTAAAAATGATCTTGATAATGTATTTTCCTTTTATCCTCACTTTATGGTACTCTTATCTTAAATATATATTTGAGAAAATATATGGTCATTCTAACTTATCAAGTAAGTAAAAAAATTATGGGTAGAATATATTTATTCCTCACAATGACCTTTTGGACTACTTAAAGTTAATGCACAACATCAGAGTTCCATCATTTTTTTAAGAAAATACACGTGCTTCTCAAGGAGACACCTGGTGTATGGTAAGTAGGTAACTTTGTGTGTGTGTGTGCGCGCGCCCGCTTGTGCGTGTGCATGCAAGAGAGAGAGAGAGAGAGAGAGAGAGAGAGAGAGAGAGAGAATTTGTGAATTTATAAAATATTATTATATTATTAGTATTAATACTATATAACTATATTATTTTCTAAAAATAAATATATTTTTATTTATTTTCAAATTATAAAGCAAATATAGGGGTATATAACATACTTAGAAGTGTAAAATTACATAGCTATTGTACATGTAATTATAGGCCCTTTAGAAATAATAGTCAATGCTCAATTGTAAGTCAAAATAAAGGAGATTAGGATTCTTGGAGGGAACCAATGGTTTATTTGAATCAGAAGTACCAATTTCATGGCATCTCTTTATTTTGTCTAGAGGAGTGTCATGTACAACTAACTCCCTTGAGGAGGAAATCCCTCTATCCATTGCTTCAATTCTATCCTTTGATTTAGGAGTGAACTTCTAAATTGACACTCCCTTTATAAATAATCCTCAATTGTAAGTCAAAATGAAGGAGATTAGAATTCATGGAGGGAACCAATGGTTTATTTGAATTAGAATTATCAGTCTCATGATATATCTTTATTCCACCTATATGAATGTCGTGTACAACTAACTTCCTTGAGGAGGAATTCCATGTATCCATTGCTTCAATTATATATTTCAAGGTACGAGTGAACTTCCCAATCAACGCTTGAGGTCAATGATTTACCTTGTTCTAATCAATTTCATTACCCGACATTGTTTCCTCTATAAAACTCTAGCTCTTTAGTGTTAATATGGTTCTTTTTTTCGTGGGAGGATGAGCTCAAGCACAATGACTAATAGCATGTATATGTCCTAGAAGTTGTCATATCTTGCACCTAAATAGTGTGTTCTCATAATAAAAAAACCTATGTATATTTAAAAAACACCATTTGAGAATCGTTTTGTTAGAAGACCTTTATTAACATCTATCTCAACACAAATCTCTTCCATTAACATCTATCTCAACACAAATCTCTTCCACTAACATCTATCTCAACACAAATACTAGTATATATGCACAATCTTGTTAGAACTCTCTCAAAACAACATTTTAAATAAATGCCTCAACTATTCTCAATATTCTAAAAAAAAATAATGCTAACAAATTGTTAAGCAAAGCTAAATTAACATTTTAGTAACTAACATAGAATTTTAGTAACTATAGAGTTATGATTAAATTAAAAATATATATATATATATATATATATATATATATATAAATTGTGATGCATTTTTTTTTTTCATATGGAAATATACATGGGAAACCCAACAATACTTCCCCACATTAGTGGATGGTAAAGGTGGTAAACCACCGGCCATCCTCGCAGAAGGCCTAACCCCAAAGGACTCAAGGCTCGAACTCGTGACCTCTCCCCAAACCGAGAGAGTACATTCACATCTCACCAATTGAGCTAACCCTTGGTGCTTAAATTGTGATGCACTTATGAAAAAATGGGATCCTCCTAAAAATTATGATAACATGATTGTAAAACTAAAAAAAATGGAACATAAAGAGAGTACAAAGTCTATGTAGTAGGTCAACGTCCTTTAAATATATAAATAACGACATGTTTTTTATATAATGAATGTAAATGGGTTACCTTTGAGGTTACATACACGTAGTAGGCAAAAAAAAGGAAAGCATGCAAGCGTTTGGAATGGTGAATGAGATGGCAATCTGGTGTTGGGGACACAAAGCACCCTCTATGTGGGGTTCTGAGTTGTTTATACCGGTCCAGCAGTAAGGAGAATTTGATGCAAAAATTCCATAACAGGTAACCCATTGGTACAAGTTATTGCATAGACTTCAATACTATACTGATTTAACTAATATATCAAACGAGGATTGTTAAAGCACAGTAAAGATTATATAAAAGGAAGATAACTATATGTGAGGTGTTGTGTTATTTATATCAAGGACAAGGAGAAGGATGCGGGTTTGATGTATATGGGCTTTTACAAGGATTTTGTATTTTTTTCTTATGGTTATTAATTATTAGTTATTAATAAATTTCATCCTAAATATGGTACTGATAACATAACATAAATGGAAATATGATTGGGATGTTAATTTTTTTTATTTTAATCTTAATATTAAATAGTTAATTATGTAAAAAAAATGTGTATATATTTATTTTATTTATATATTTCTTAATTACCGTAATATGTATAGTTATTTTATTTATATATTTTTAATTTTGGCCATGTTTTTTAATAATAAAAATAACTTTTTAATTAAAATAAAATTAATATATTTAAATTTAACATTATAAAAAACTATTAAAACTATTAACATTATTTAGTCCACTTTTAATTTAATTTTAAAAATGTAAATAATCATATTTTTTTCCAAAATCATGCTTACCTCATTGTTATTTAGACTACACAATTTTATTTTTTATGCATTCACAAGCTTAGCAACTACAACATCATTACTTATTAAAATTTAAATTTTAATAAAAACTATATTAATTATTTATTTTAACAATCTAACACTTGATTGTTATAAATTAGCATAGATCCAAATTTTAGAGGTATAATTAATTTTTTTATCTTAATTTTAGATATGGTCAGGAAAAAAATTATTATTATTTTCATTTGGTTTCAATAACTATACATAAAAAAAATTTATTGTTTTTTTATTTTTTGTAATGTAATTTTTTATTTTATAAGCCAAATTTTATATTACTTTTCATTTTTTTAAACACTAGCAACAACTATATTAATAAAATTAATATGTTTGGAATAAGCGGAGAGGTATATATTTGATACATTGATAATATTTTTTTTCATAAAGAATGTGGCAAAAAGACCGGTAAAGACCAATCTTAGATCCTACTTCCAACATAAAACATAAAGAGGCCGTTAAAGAGCATTCTTGGATGCTACTACTTCATGCTTGATTCAAGGTTTTTGACTAAATGTCCAGGATGTCTCATTGTTATAAAACCTGAATACTCATCGCTGGACTCGGTTAAGGATTTGGTAGGCTTCGACTTCTAATAAAAAATACTCATTTCACATTTTTAGTTTCCATCCAAGGCTTATAGTTCTGAAAAAGGAAATCCCCCAAGTGGTTCAAATTTTGATAGAAATCTACTCTGTATGTTGCCATAATGTACGTTGAGCAGTTTACCTCTTACATCCAAAAATGTCTATTGTATCACACTGCTATAGTTTTAATAATCACAATAGTAGTCCAAAAATTCAAATGCATTGATGGAGCTATCTTCGACGATTAATTTTACCACAGACTTTATTCTAAAATCCTAAAATTTGTGATCTTCCTCGTTATGTTTCCGACTTCCATTAAACAACATTTTATACCATATGACAATCATATTAATACTATTAAGAGGAGGTAACCCCATTTTTCTATCCCTAACTTGGTTAGCACAAACACATAAAATTTTGATTTTTTGTTTTTGTTTTTGTTTGAGTAACTTTATAAACCAGAACAAAAGTGTTTTCAAAAGCTTCCAGGTCTATTTTTCCCATATAAATATCATACATCATGTAGCATTTCAATGTTTTGAATTGAGTTAGATCTAGATAAAACAATATTTGATCAACAAGAATATCAGGTCCTCAATCCTAATATACATTGATTTCCTTGACATCCATAGATATACAATCCTATAACAATAACAATTTAGATTTCACCATTATGCATACATACTCTATCATGAACAAATAAAAAAATATTAAATAAACATAACCAACAAAGACAACAAAATACCAAAGATGGCTTCTAAAACTGTACCTGTAAATTCTAGAAACTGCGATAAAAAACACACTTCAAAGATGGCCACGAAAATTGATTAAAACTTTTCCCTACATGAATAATTTTTTGATGTTAGGTTTGATTAATTTATATCCCCAACATATTTATATAGTAAAAAATATTAGGGACATTAGGAGTTTATTAGGACTTTATTAGAAGTTCCAGTGTTACATGACTCCACATTAGCTAGACTCCTAGATGCCAAGTACACTTGGACTAAGCCTTAAGTGATTAGAGTTGAAGTTAAGCTAATAGTTGTAAAATCATTGGACTTAAGTTAATAGTTGTACCTAATAGTTAAGCTAATAGTTATCCAATATAACTGTGATTAGAGTTCTAGTTAAGTAAATAATTCTAGAATCATTACAGTTAAGCTAATAGTTATCAGGTATAAGATTAGAGTTGAAGTTAAGTTAATAGTTCTAGAATGATTGGAGTAAAGCTAATAGTTGTATCTAATAATCGAATAGTTAAATATTATTTTTATTTTTTAGAATTATGACTAATTGTACTTATCACATGTTAATTAAGATATTTTTTTATTTTTTCGAAATTATTAATTATTCTTAATTCTTAAGTTATTAGAGTTGAAGTTAAGCTAATAGTTGTAAAATCATTAGAGTTAAACTAATAGTTGTACCTAATAGTTATCTAATATAACTTTGATTAAAGTTGAAGTTAAGTTAATAGTTCTAGAATCATTGGAGTTAAGCTAATAGTTTTATCTAATAGTTATCCAATCTAACTCTCATTAGAGTTGGAGTTAAGCTAATAGTTCTAGAATCATTGGAGTTAAGCTAATAGTTGTATCTAATAATGAAATAGTTGAAGATTATTTTTAATTTTTACAACTATCACTAATTGTACTTATCACATGTTAATTAATGTATTTGTTTATTTTGTTTGAAATTATTAATTATTATTTTTGGACAATGCCCATAGAATCAATCTCGATAGTACATTTATCTCATTCTCATTTAATATTGAACGACGCCCATATAATCAATTTGGACAACACCCATATAATCAATTTGGACAATACACTTGTCTCATTCTTATCGATAGATAAAAAAACATAGATGATAGTCTACCCCAAAATTATGACATATATACGTCTATCGACATAATTACATTATTTTAACCTGGCCTTACCTACTAAATCCCAATGCCAGCCAATAATCTATTGCTAATTTAGTAACTAGTTTAAGCGAAGCCATATAGTTTAATAAGGTGAGGTGACAAACCACTCCGAGCGAGAATAAGTGACAACATCTCCCATAATATGCTAAAAAAAAGCTAGTCCTTTTAATAAAATCATATACAATTTTTAAAATTATTATTAAGTATACAAAACATTATCCAAATTAATACATATTACTAATCATATACAAATTTTAAAATTATTATTAATTATACAAAAACATTATCCAAATTTATATACATACCATGTACTAAAATTTAAACTGATAAAAACTATATTGATTATTTATTTCAACTACGTAACACTTGATTGTTATAAATCATAAGTGACGTAACACTTGATGGTTATAAATCATTACTGCTGAAAAGAAAAAGATTGTAATAAATCATATACAGACTTTAAAATTATTATTTTTAATTATACAAAACATTAGCTAAATTAATGTGTATGTTGATAATAGAAAATAAAGTTTTTCCTTGTAAGGATCGGTTAATGTATTTAGATGTGGCATTATAAAGAATTATTAGTACTAGCATTTGCATCAAGAGGTGCAAAGGAATGTCTTGAGGGTAAAAATATTGTCTTTTCGTAATTAAAGCTTTATGACTTACCTTGGTACACTTGAAATGACTTTTGGATCTATTTTAAGTCGGAAATAATTATAGTTATCAAGAAATAATTAATGTATTTTAAATTCATTCTTATTTCCTTAATGTGTTGGAGTATCATGGTTTTTTATATGGGAAATATTGCGAATGGGAATGGGGAAGGAAAAAATTATCATTCATTTCCCATATATGAATTATAGCTCAAATTGTGAAGGAAACTAATTATCTCGTTTCTGATATAGGATCGAAAATAGGAAATAAATATTATAAAATAAATTTTGTTATAATATATATAATGTGTTTTTAATTTGTTAATATATATATGATGTAAGATATGAGTTAAAAAGTCATTTCAATTTAAAATGATTTTAAAGAATAATATTTTTTATATGTGAATTCATTCATTTCCGAAATCCGAATTATCGCTGAAATCCAGAAGGCAACAAATTATCTTGTTTTCGAAAATATCGGAAATCGCAGATACCCCATTAACAAAAACTGGAATTTATGGTTTTCGATACCCGAAAATCGGAAAAGCCTCTACGGGAGCAGAGGGTTCGGCTTCAGCTTCAAGATTTCATATTTGAAATTTACGTGAAGATTTCATATTCATTTTTAATTATAAAACTATTTAAATGGAAAATATATCATTATTTTATTTTCGTAATTATAAATTAATTTAAATTGAAAAATTAGTATTACAATAAATTACAAAGATTTGACTTTCTTACATAAATCTATGTCATATTCCTAAAATCATTATTTTTTTTTCATTATAATTATAAATTCATTTAAACTGTGAAAAACATTGTCAAATTACGTCAACTTATAACAAAATTAAAAACTATAAAGTTTCAGAATAAAAATAAAATGAAACAGAGTTGCTATTAGTTTAAATAAAATTTGAAATGGAGAGTGTGTCTTGAATATTAAAATTAAACTACATTATAATATGAACCAAAAACTTAAAAGAAAATGCAGAGGTAATTACAAAGTGAAATTCTTCTTTGGCAGTTCTATCTAACACAGGCAACAATGATTTACAAAATAAAATCTATGCAACTATAAACAATTGACGGTCTTATCTACTCATCTATTATTATCTGTGTAAATTCTTCACACCAGAAGTGTATTCCTTCATCAAATCAAGTGATATAGATTGAAATCAAATTTACAAATAAGACATATAATTAAATGAGACAAGGAACACCCTATGTTCCTATTTCTGATTCCTCAATTTCTGATTCGGACATTTAGAATTCTGGAAATCCTATGTTTATAATAAAATAGATTATATTTTAAATATATCGTTTAATATTTAAAAGATGCCAAGCAATGTTTAAAGAAAATTTAACCCTCTTTTTTTTAAATTCACTAAACTCAAAGAAAATATTAAAATTTCAAAAACTCAATCTAAAATCTAACAGNAAAAGTGATGATTTTAAAGAATAATAATTTATTATAAATATTTGCATTTATGGTATGTCGAGTATATAGATTGAATAATAAAAATTATTTCTATTAATAAATATGGAGTTTAACCTCGGATACGGATGATGTAATGCTATCGCGTTGAGATTTATTATGCACTCATTACACATTAATGAAGCGGGTTTTGTTGTTTAGGCTGGCCAAGTTGGTCATTAGTTGAGTTATATCAATTTTGAGTTATTTCTGTATATTTGTGGTATAGTGACCATATTTGTATTTTTACTATTATTTGTAATAGTAATGTTGCCATTCATTACATTTGAAGTTTGGTGTTTTTTATATATATGACGACGCTAGAAATAAAGGTTTAAGATAAATGAAAATGGAAATTTGCTCACTGATTTTAGACAAAAGTGATTTATATACAATAACAATGTTGGAAAAGGTAAGAGGGTGTGTGTAAGAAGTTGAGGGACCTTTTAGATGCAATGCTACTTTTAGGAAACACACTCATGATACACAAAAACACAACATGCTCGTGTTATGTAATGCTTGGTTTGGTTAAGCTCAAGTCTAGCATGTCATATGACACATAGGTTAGGAGACGCAAAACACGCACGCGTTTTATAGTTACAAAATGTGCAGGCGTTTTATAGTTACAAAACGTGTACACGTTATGGAGAATAAAAATGCCCATGCGTAATGGAGATGCAAAACACGTACGCGTTATAAAGAGGCAAAACACACATGCGTTTTAGAGAAGCAAAACGTGCATGCATTATGGAGAACCACAAAAAATGGTTTTATTGCATGGCTAGGGAAATGAATAACAACATCTCAAACAACCATGTCTAACCTCCCAATAGCATAATTTTTCTTTTTGTTGTAATATGGATACCATTAGGAGGTTTTAAGAACTAAGTATGGGCTATAGTCCCTTGACCATGCTTGAGGGAGCAAACTCAAGACTTATGTCCTAAAGGTAGCTTTTAAGGCTTGAGGTCCATGAACAAGGCATCGAACCTGCACATAGGACCTTCACATGTGATATTTTGCATCTAAGAGAGAATATGCAATACATTAGAATTCTCTTAGCACTAGAAACATATCTATAGACATGGTTGGTAGAGGAAAACTAGTCTTTAGGCCCTAAAGGAATCCTATAAACATATAGGGCCAAGAACAACACCCCAAACAAACACACATGATATCTTAAGGGTATCCTCAACCGTTAAGTTGGGATATGGCCATGATTAGGATTTTTTTAGCATTAGATATGGAAGATAAGGTGTTAATCATGGTTGGTACATAAAGCTTTAATTTTAGGTTATAAACCAGCTTTTAGCGCTCAAGGTCCATGACCGACACCTTGAGTCACCATAGATGACCTCTCATGTTGATAGTTTTGTTTTGAACAGGGATATGCGAACCATTAGGGGTTTCTAATACTATGTATGTGTCTTAAGACCTTAGACATAATAAGGGAGGAACCCTAGGCCTTATCCCCTAGAAGATGCTTCTATCCATCTAGAGCCAAGAATGATGTGTTGAACAACCTCAATAGATAGTTCCATGGTTTCATTTACCTTGAAATGGGGATACTAGTGCCATTATAACATTTTTAGCAATAAGTACAGATTTTAGGCCCCTTCACATGGGTGGGGGGGAACACTTGGTACTTAGGCCTTAAAGGAAGTTGTTAACCATTTAGGAACAAAATTGATGCCTCCAACCACCACATATGACATTGAAAGTAAATCATTTGAATCTTAATCGGGATATGCATGCCATCATCATTTGTTGAGCACTAGGTATGCATCTCAAGGCCTTGGACATAGTTAGGGGATGAAACTATGGCCTTAGGCCCTAACTAAAGCTTCTATGCATCCATGGATAGGAAATATTCCTTAAAAAATCACACATGCCATCTCATAGGTATATTTGGACTATGAATATGGATGTTAGTAGAATTAGGTGGTTTTGAGCAGCAGGTATGGGAGCTCAGAGACATGTTTGATGGAATATGCTCATTCCTTAGGCCATAATGGAATATTTGAGGCACCCATGTTAATGAACAATTCCTTGAAGCACCACAGATGACCTACCCAAGGTATGATTGGTATCCAAGAAAATATGCACATGCCTTTAAGAGGTATTGAGAATTAGATGTGGGTATTAAGGTCTCAACATGGTCAAGGGAGGAAATATAAGACTCGATCCCTAAATAATATTTCTAGCATATATGGCTACTCACGTGCCATACTCACTATCCCTATATGCCTTACTCACTGGCCCTCCCTTCCTTTGTATTTTCATCTCTCTCTATCTCTATGTGTATGTGTGTGTGTCTTTTCCCCTTCTCCCTCTAACAACCTCCCTCTATCTATCTCTCCTTATATTTATGTGTGTGTGTGTCCCTCCCTCACTCCCCTTCTCTCAAAACCTCTCTCCACCTTATTTATACCTCCCTCACTATCCCTCCCTACATCACTCTCTCTTTGTTGTTCCCCCCTCTCTCTCCTACATAATCTATCTCTCTCTCTATATATATGTGTGTATGTGTCCCTCCCTCATTCCCCCTCTCTCATAACCTCTCTCCACCTTCACTATACCTCCCTCCACCTCTCTCTCTCTCTCCATCACTCACCCTTCCCCCCCCTCTCTCTATCACTCACCCCTCTCTCTCTTTCTTTGTGTGTGTGTGTGTTTGTATGTGTGTGTCCCTCCCCTTTCTCTCTCTCTATATCTTTGTGTGTGTGTCACTCCCTCACCCCCCTCTCTCATAGTCTCTCTCCACCTTCTATATACCTCCCTCACTATCCTTACCTCTATATCAATCTCTCTATCATTCACCCTGCCTCCCTATTTATCGCTCGCCCCTCCCTCCCTCTCTCCCACACAGTCTCTCTCTCTCTCTCTCTCTCTCTCTCACTTCCCATATCTCATAATTTGTCTCCACCTTCTATATACCTCTCTCACTATCCTTTCCTCCATCACTCTCTCTCTCTATTTCTCACCCCTACCCATCTCCCTTTGTCGCTCACCCATCCCCCTCTCTCCCACATAATCTGTGTCTGTGTGTGTCTCCCCTTCTTTCACAAACTCCCTATGTCTCTCCCTCTCTCTCCACCTTCTATTTACCTTTCTCTATCAATATCTCCCTCCCTTCTCCCTTAATTACCATCCCTCCGTGGCATTATTCATCTACATATCCTCTCTCTCTCACTCTCAACTTGTATCCCTCCATCCCTATATCTTTTTCACCCTCCCTCTCCATGTTTCTCTCTTTCACAACCTCCCTCTCTCTCCATCACCCAACCCTCCACCCTCTGTCTTGGATACCATCTCTCTCTCTCTCTCTCTCTCTCTCTCTCTCTCTCTCTCTATGTATGTGTGAACCTACCCCTTTTTCTCCTTGTGTCTATCCACTTGCCCTTGTCTCAAACACACACACCTTCTATTGCTCCCTCACTATCTATTTCCTTCACTCTATCTCCATCCCTCCCTCACACCCCCTCCTCCCTCTCTATCTTATTATCTCTCACACTGTCTCCACATCATTCTCTCTCTCTCTCTCTCTCTCTCTCTCTCTCATATACTTCCTCCCTCTATGATTTCAACTTATCCCTTCTCCTCAACCCCCTACCTAATTCTGACCCCTATTTTCTATTTTATCGCATCTCATTCCCATCTCTTCAATTTTCCTCTCCTTCACCTCTCTTCTCCAACGCATCCTATTCCTCCTATAATACTCCATATCCACCTTTCCATTCATGATTCCTCTCTCTCATCAAACCATCACCCACCTCCTCCCCTCCACCTTATCCCCCTTCATCACTCAAATCTCATGTACTACTTCTAACCCTATACGTCTTCAACACCTCTTCTCCTCCTAATAATTCTCTTAATCCCCACTCCCCTTCACCCTTGTAACCCATAATGTTCTCATTCCATTCATGTTTCTCCACTTGAATTTACAACATCCTCCTAGGACCTTGACCCTTCCCCACCCCCTCTCAACTATTAACCATACTCACTCGAACTTACAACATCCTCCTAGGCCCTTGACCCTTCTCCACCCCCTCTCAGCTATTAACCATCCCCACTTGAACTTCCAACATCTTACTAGGCCCTTGACCCTTCCCCACCCCCTCTCAACTATTAACCATCCCCACCTGAACTTCCAACATCCTCCTAGGACCTTAACCCTTCCATACCCCCTCTAAACTATTATCCATACATTTGATATATTGCATATAAAGCTATAATTTTATCTTTACAAAATGCGTGCGCGTTATAGAACTACATAACACGCACGCATTTTATAGTTCTATAACGCACGCGCAATTTGTAGTGCTATAACACACATGCATTTTCCAATTCTACAAGGGCGGGCAATGTAATTTGAATTTAAACATGCCAATTCACTTGCTCGCATGTCACCAATATTCCTATGTGTATGGTTTGGAATTTGCTTCCGTAATACCAAACATGTGCTATGGTATATGATAAACCATAGCTAATTGGGCATTTCTTCAAGTTTCTGAAGAAGTCGTTGTTTACGCACTCATTACAGTATGCTACACACAATCACTTTTGATGAAATCTTAAACCTAAATAGCATTTTTTCTGTAGATTCTAAATATGTAATTTTTATTAAAAAATCTTATATTTTCCTATTTTTTTTCAATTTATATTCTGTCCTAACTCCTTAAGTCAAATAACATGGTGTTAGTGTTTTTTTCATAACTTTTTCAATTCTTAATTGTTTTAAAAATAAGTTATATGGTGCACTAGAAGACACTGACCTCTACATTCTATAAAAAAACCATTTCATGATTATTTCATTAAGACCTTTAAAGGCTGCAACCACAAAAGACGTACTATTTTTGAGGAATGATCACTTAGATAATTATGAAAAATATAAAAAATTACTAATTTTATTTTCGAAAAATAGTGCTGCACTAGTGCTATATGTTCTCTACATGCCTGCAAATGTTTGTATCCCAAAAGCATCATTTAGGCCCTCAAAGGCTACACCCACAAAAACATATACCTTATCATTTTCCTAAAAAATAATAAGTGACTATTAGAAAAAATGAAACTTGACATAGTTATAGAAATTTTCAATACATAAACCTTATATAATCGAAAGATTCAATTTCCTACATTTAATATGTTTTACTCAAATTAAGATATTTTTGGTGAGTGTCTCAAAAATTATATTTAAGTTGAGGGATGCCTGATTTTTCAGTTTTCTATTGCATCTAACATGCCAAAAGTGACCCTCTTAGCTTGCACTCACCCAAGAAATAAAAAAAATCGTCAATAATCAATATTTTCATAATACATGGAAGGTAGTAAACAAGAGATGAAATCACAAAATGTGAAATTGCTCACTTCTTAAAATTGACAAGAAAGTCATGAAGAAGTTAAGATTCCACAATTCAATATTTAGGAATTGGGAAATATATGTCCTATGTTTTCCAATAAAAAATACCATACGTCCCGATTTTCGATTCTCCATTTTCCGATTTGTGACATTTAGGATTCCAGGAATACTGTGTTTTTCAATAAGGGACAAGATATCTTCAAATGTCTGAATCAGGAATTTTTTATTTTCGACATTCTGGATTGCTGAATTGCGATGTGTTCAAATAAGGAATTACGATTTCCTATGTTTTTTTATTAAGGAACACCATATGTTCCCGTTTTCGATTCCCCAAGCTCTAATTTGCGACATTTCCGATATCAGAAGATTGTATTTTCAAATAAAGAAATGTCGAAGTTCTTATCTGTGATTTTCGACGTTCGGTTATCGAATTTTTGGTCCTATGTTTTATATTAAGGAACAATATATGTTCCAACTTTCGATTCCCGCATATCTGATTTGTGAGATTTCAGAAATCAGAAATTTTGTATTTTCAAATAAAGAAATGTTAATGTTCCTATTTCCGATTTTGGACGTCTGGGTATGAGAAACTGGAAAACCTCGATTTTGAGGCTTTATTTTCACTGTTTATATTGTTTTCGCGTAACTTATTCCTTCGGTAAGTGCATCGTTATTTTAAACTCGTTATTCATTAACACATTTCATTACTTTGGTTTGTGTCTATTTGAAGTATAAATGTATCGAAATTTGCATGAAGAAACTAGAAGTTGTCAAGAAAGAAGTTAAAACAGAGTAGTAGTGACATTCAATTAAAACATAGAAATAGTGTTTTATCATATAATAAGCAGACTTAATGAATATTCAAAAGAATTAAGAAGAAGCAAGGAATATTATGGAAACTGTAAGTTTAAATGAAATCCAGTAAAATCAATATTAGCAAAGCAAAATCAAACAATAACAAATAGTGCTTACCTAAACGATTGTTTATATGTGGAAAGCAAATGCAGTAAATCAAGTATTGCAAGAAGATAATGGAGATCGTTATAAGATGAGCAAAAATGAAGATATATTCCCATCTCTGAATAAAATGATAAACTTTTTTGCATTAATGGAGAAACAATGCATTGATGAAGCATTAATGTGAATGAAGGGACATGGGAAAAGTGATTTTTATCAACTGAAGTAGTGGTGAAACAAAACCACGACCAAATAGATTCCAAACTATGATTCTTAAGGAAAAAAAGGCTTGGAGAAAATATTAGACATAACACAAATAAAATGTTGAATCAAAACTCGCAAAACGTTGTTAAGGGTTATTTCGAATTTTAGAATTCAGAATACCATATATTCAAATTTTCGAATTGGGAATTAACCTTTTTTTATTTCTGCACTTCATTTTTCTTGGATTTTCTCTTGTGCTTCTGCTCCCTGCCTTCTAGATTCTGGACTTCAGAATCGAAAATATTAACTTTTCCTCAGCTTTTCTCTTGTGCTTCCGCTATCGACATTCCGATGTACTTCAGAATCGGTAATCATTAGATAAATAAACAAATTTTTATAAGTGTTTATAAGCTTTTATAAATAAGTTTAGAATCTACCGATGTACGAGATATAGCACAGCAAAATAATAGTTTTCCATTAAAGAACAAAAAATGTTTCGATTTTTGTTTTTTCAATATTCGACTTTCGGTATTTTGCATATTGGAAGTTTTGTATTTTGAAATAAAGAAATGTCAAAGTTGCTATTTCCGATTTTCTATCTCTTGAGTTTAGTTTGTTTTCATATTGAGACAACGTGTATGTTGTTGGCAAGATACGCGATTACATAGTAGTTTGTTCCTATGTCCTATGTTTTCCATTAAGTAACATAATATGTTCGAATTTTTGGATATTGGAAGTTTTGTATGTTCAAATAAAGGAACGTCGAAGTTCTATTTCTGATTTTTAACGCCTTGACTTTAGTTTGTTTCCATGTTGTGACAACATGTATGTTGTTGGCAAGATTGGTTATTACATCTGGTCCATTGCACCTTTTCAGAAAGAATATCATTTCATATCATATTATTTTAATTTATTTTATTGAAAAATGATAATAAAAAAATTACAACCATCACATACATTTTATAGTTAATTTCTATTTTTTTTCCATGTTGAGACAACATGTATGCTGCTGGCAGGATGGTCGACTACATTTGTTCTATAGTTGGTCCATTCATATTATGAGTTTGGGATTTTCATGATGTAGTATATATCTATAATGAATTTTCATGATTAATATCATTTGTATTTAATTCCCTTATCTCTTGGACAATGCAAAAGGTCACTTGAACGTACTGAAATATTATCACATCATCATATTAATCACAGAAGTGACTGTTACCCTCACTTGTTGTCAGCCTTAAGTTATCCCATAGTGTGTAAACTTGAGCTTTGTCACCTTATCGATGCCTTCATATCATGGTATACATATTTCCTTGTTGGTTAATCATTAAATATATGAAATATATTGCTTAATAATTAAATCATTGGCAATATCACACGCTCCAAAGATCAAACCTTACAAATCCAACATATTTCACATATTGGATTCTCCTCCCATTTCGGGCTTTCATATCGCCGTTAAAGTGACCTTTCACATACTCCAAGAGATAAGGGAATTATATATAGATCACATTAATCCCAATTTATAGATATATACTACATCATGAAAATACCGAACTCATAATAACATTTATAAGATTTAGTGAATAAATGGAGCCTCCTACTGAGGAAAATATCATTTGGACCTCATTTATGGTTTTTTATATGCACGAAAAATGGACTCTTAAGCGTCATTAGCTCCCCTCTCATGGTTGCTGAAGAAAAAATTGCCAACATGGTGATAGCAAAGACCGAAAAAGAAGTGCAAAAACATATCAAAATGGTTGCACCTTAGCTATCAAAATGTATGGAAATTTAGCTAGCAAAACGTATGGAAATGGGTGAGGATTGTAGCGTAGATGAATGTGCAACACATCACTTTGTACCATTATGATTTGGTGTTTACCACCTTATTTGTATTATGAAAATAATGATTATTGATGCATTTTCTTCTTTTTAGCTTCTTCAACATTGTTATTGTGTATAAAACACTTTTGTCTAACATCAATGAGCAAAATTCCATTTTCATTCATCTTAAACCTTTTTTTCCAACAGCGTCGTCAGATAGATAAATGTTGTTCTTCATAGATTTATATATAATGACGGTTTAGCAATGAGTTTTTTAAATGCAATAATCCAATTTGATATTATAATGTAATGGAAATACTAATTGAAAATAGGAATTTACAGAAATGGAAATCAGAACATACATTGTCAATAGGAAAAAACCATATTGGATAAATTGACTATGAATTTATTGAATAGATGTATATATACATAAAATATAAAATATCAAAATAATATATATTCACATATCCGAATACATATATATACCAAATATAAATACCAAAGGACATATGTTTTCGATTTCCAATATCCAAAATATCATGGATCGGAATCAGGAAGGCAGTAAATTATTTTAACATAAACGTGAATCTGGAGTTTTAGACATTCGAGATTGGGGATACAGTAAATAACTATAAGAAAAACTCGAATTACAATTTTTAGGTATCGGATTTTAGAAATTGGATTGCATGTTTTGGGTCTTGGAAATTAAAAATATGAGATGCTTTTTTTATTTTTATTTAAAGTTAATTCAAGGAAATAAGAGGTGATCTAAAATATTTATACGTTAAGAGATGTCCTTGTTATAGGAGATATTGAAACATAAGTAGGATTGAAAACATACAGTAAGGGTTCTTTGTAATACAGGAATTCGACAATAACAAAACATGGTAAGCTAGGATGATGTTCATTGCAGTTGTAGACATTATCAATGACAATGTCAAAGAGCTTGAAAGTTGTATTTGAATGTGTGTGTGTATATATATATATATGTGAAATATCAAATACCAAAACAATATGTAGCTACAAATGCAAATATGTATATATATGAAATATGAATACCATAGAAGGATATATGTTTCTAGTTTCCTATATCCGAAAAATATCGAAATTGGAACTGGGAAGCTAGCAAATAATATGAACAAAAAATTGAGTCTCGGGTTTCCACTATCCGAAATGTCGGAAATTGAAATGCGCCGATATGAAAAATGTCCTTAACAATAACTCGAATTTGCAATTTTCAATATTTGATTTCAGAAAATGGGTATGCTATGAATTCTTTCTTGTTTATATTTATTTAAACTTCATTTAAGGAAATAACAGTCTCCAGTTGGACTGAAACTTTAGAAAAATATTGGCAAGGGTTATGCAGAATTGAGAGTAATGAACTGTAGTAAAGGACAACTAAACCTTGTAAAAAAGAAATTTCTAGGACCAGTTGTTTAGGACAATTGATAGAGTCCAAATCAATTCACAACTAAAAATAAATCCATTGAGTCCATAAATCCATTGATGCACAATACTGGTTGTAATAGACAAGACATGTGTGGTCTACAGGAAAAAAGTTCCAAAATCGAGAATGCAGACAATTAAAATAGACAATTGAAAATGTTCATTACAGACAATAAAGAATATGAGAGTCGATGAAGTTGAAAAAACTTATAATTTTATGTATCCGGTTAAGTTGCCAATTATCTATTTTCAAAGAATATGAAAATATATCAAGTCGAAAAATTGTATATATTTATGTATCCAGTGAACTTGTCGATTATGTATTTTCAACCACGAGAGTTGTAAATTTTAGGTTCGCAATTCCGCACATCGTCTGGACTATTTGAACAATTGATGGTGATTCAGTTGACAGAAGACACAGCTGTTTTGCTGACTTGGCGAAAACATTCATTACATAAAATAAAGAATATGTTTATGTATCAGGTTGAATAAACGTATATATTTATCTATCCAGTGAAATTGTTGATTATTATGTATTTTCAACCATCACAGTTACAAATTTTAGGTGTGCAATTCTGCATAACATCTCTGTTGTAACTGAAAGAGTAAGAAGTAATTGTTTCTTGCAGATCCTCTGGACTATATGAAAAATTGATTATGATCCAGTTATGAGAAGACACGGGTATTTTTCTGAGATAGCCAAAGATTCATTACAAACAATAGATAATATGCTTATGTATTAAGTTGAAGAAACCTATATATTTATGTATCTAGTGAAGTTGCTAATTATGAATTTTCAACCATCACAGTTACAACTTTTAGGCGTACAATTCCGCAGAACATCTATGTTCTAACTGAAATATTAAGAAGTAATTGTTTGTTGCAAATCCTTTGGACTATTTCAACAGTTGATGTTGATTCAGTTAAGAGAAGACATAGATCCTTTGATGAGATGCCCATGAGTTGGTTTGCATCATCTTCAAAAGCTATCACACCATGAAGATATTTGGTTACATCTTCCAAGTAAACCTTTAGTATGTATCGGTAGTCACATTCAGGAAACTTCCCATTACATTTACCACAATGCCAAATGTCTCCAACATTGTCGGCAATCTTTTTCATGCATTGTATACCATCAACAAAAAGAGGACATGCAAGGAAATGAAAATCATCCATGTTAACATTTGTGATCATTGCAACAAGAGAATACCAAACAACTTTTTCAGATGGTTAAAGACTTTGTAGCTCATTAATGGTAATAATTTTACAAGGACTAGAATGAGAGCCAGTGAATTTGCGGCTCAAAGAGGGTGATGCTGAATAAAATCCATCGTCATGAAACCATTTCTGGAGAAATGAAGTTTGTTCAATATTTGAGTTTATAAATATACTAGAGTTAGAGATAGTGCTAATAGTTTTTCCATTAAAATCTGTAACACAGCCACCTTTGATTGCTATCGTCGGAGGAGTAGGTAAACCGCGAAGGCTAGAAAGATTAGCTCCTTGAACCTGGAAATACTCTCCCCAAAGTGTTATGTCAATAATATAGCTTGACATGTGCTGGAGTCCAATGGTTCTCCTAATGGTTTCAACATCGTCCCATTTTCGTATCATAGATGTAGGTGAAACTGAAATGACAAGTCCAACAAGGTCAACCATGGAATTGACTTGTATAGTTTGAATCTCCTTAATAGTTTTAAAGTTAAAGAAATATAAAGGTGTTAAGGGGTATTCATCTAAGCATGTTTGGATGGTTGAGGAGGACCCTAGAAAGATTTCATTATGGCTTTTCAAATGGTTGAAAATTGGATTGGATGCTTTGAATGTGCCATTTGATACCATGTACACTATTCCTATTTGTATTTGGTCATACAAAGATAGTGCCAATTTATTGAATGCAGATATATGTATTTCATCATGCAAAGCATTAACAAGGTCAAATCTAAACACTTTTCTAGATGGTTACCATATTCATACATGTTTTTCTTGGCAGTAACTAGACCTTGAATGTTCCAAACTTTGCTAGAAGAGGAGAGTGATGTGAAATGGATAATCGATCCAGCGAAACCAGGGTTTTCATTTATTGAGCTAGCGTTGGCTAAAGTAGAGGAACTACTCTCTGAGGGAGAAGGTACATGTAAATGGTAAAGTGCAGGATCTCCAATAATTGTTGCATCCACTGTTACAACCTCTAGTTTAAGCAATGTGATAATCCTGTCAGATGAAGTATGTTAGAGTTCAATAGGAGAAAAAAATATTTCATGCATGAACAGTGTAAAACTAATTAAGTGAGAAAAAAACAATGAGGAAATTAGACGTACGTTACATTATGTAAAATGTTGCATGTACATTGGGTAATTTTGAGTACTAAACCATGCGACTGAACACCTAAGAGGAATCAATCACTTGACCTACGAAGAAAGCCGTTCAAGTTTACATGATATTTGTTAGGAAGCAATATTTAAATTATTATATCAGTTGCAGTTTTAATTATTAAAATAATATATATAATGACATTATTATTATTATTGTTTGGTTTCACTTTTGATTTTTTTTATTATCCCATCTTGCTCAGGATTTCATTGTTGAAAAATATAAATATTTTAAAATATTAAAATGAGAAAATTATTAAAAATAGATAATTAAATATATTAAAATTAATAAAATTAAATAAAAATTAAAAATTAAGCACTTTCTTACCATTTTAAAGATAGATAAAATGAAATCATTACCGCAATAGAAGAAGGAAATATCGGGTATCCCATTACAAGTGATGTTGCTCATATTCATTCCATTTTAATCGGCCGAGCATCATAAGAAAGTGCTCCAAAACATGCATTCTGAAAACGTTCAAATCAGGAGTCTGGTAATGGTTTAATTACCAGCTTATGCCCTGGATGTTAAAGATATAACCAAGTGTTTTAAAAGCATTACCCAATGTGCTCCTTATACTCTGTGGTTTTATGCTTTAGCTTTCCATTTAAATTCATTTAAATGGAAAAAGTTTTTATTTTGTTTGTATTCATTTAAATTAACAAAATTGTTTTCATTATTTTCATTATTTGTTTTAATTTCATTATAATTTTGTTTTCATTGCTAAATAACCCATTCGATATAATTCTAAATTTATCACTTCAAAACAGACAAACGACTATAGATATAATGAAATTTTTTCTGATAAATTCATTTAAATTGAAAAAAAAATTCAATCTCATATATTATTTGCCTCGTTCGCACTCCATCTATTATCAGATGACAGATGACTACTTTCTAGATTTTATGGGAACCGAAACCTATTTTGCTTCTCATTTGGTGCCTCCCTCCTCACGCTTTTATATCTTTTTGTTTCTGGTTTCAGGTAGGAGGAGAATATGTTTAACTTCTTGCATGTGAATCTTTTCTGCTCTTTCTTATCATAGATTTTCTCATTCCGGATTTATTCAAATTTTTTTCTTTCACTTAGATTCATTTCTCTTTCACCAGATTCATTTTTTTCTACTTGGAAGATTGATTTTTCATAGTTTTATGGAATCAAAGCTTCAAGTTTCCTATAATTGAACACACAAAATTCTATTACAGCTACCTCTGTCCTTTCAGTTAATTCAGTGCATTAATGTTTTTGCTTTGTACTTTTAACATGCCCAATATCGTCAATCTTTTTGTTTCATTGATCTGTGTGTATGTTGCCCATGATTTTCATTTTGTACATTATTTAAGAGAAACAAAGAACAATTAATATTTATAATAAAATTGATAGATTTCATAGTTTTATTCACAATTTATTTTAACGCTTATATGATAAATTTGTTAATAAGAAATCATGGAGTGAAGTGACTCTCCTTACCAAATAACAATCAATTGTCAATTTTTATTATTGACTTAACGTTTGAACTCGTCATGCTAATGCACTAGATGATAAATTTTTGTTAAGGGTATTTGGTGTATCCGCGATTTCCGATTTTGATATTTCGGATATCGAAAACCAGAGACTCAGATTTTTGCTCAAATAATTTGTTGGCTTCATGAATCCTATTTCTGAAAAATAGGACATAGATTTCATATTCCTAAAATAGTTATTTTTATTTATTTTTAATTATAAATTCATTTAAATTGAAAACATTTTCATTTTGTTTGTATTCATTTAAATTAACAAAAAAAAATTCATTGCTATTATATTTTTGTTTTCATTATTTTGTTCTAATTTTGTTTTCATTATAGTTTTGTTTTGATTGCTCATTTTGTTTTCCATATATTCCAATTTTCGAATCGCGAATTTTTTATTTCCAAATAAGAGTTAAAATAAATTGTGAATAAAACAACGAAATCTATAGCCAAATTATATCTGACTATAGATATAATGAATTTTTTTCTGATAAATTCATTTAAACTGAAAAAAAAAAAGTCGATCTGATATTAAGTTTGTTAATTCCACAAATTGGCTATCATCCTTTTAATATATTATTTTTAGTTTCAATATAAATAAAATTTCAGTGATAGCTTTACCTCTTTATCAAATGAGGAATCCGAACCCGTATTGAGCTTCCAACTGAACCAATTTTAGTTATGGTCAAAATTGTCATCTAACTTATCCATTTAAATATCTTTACAATTTAAAATAATTTCTTCCCTATAACTTACGAGTTTTGGTTTAACTAAAAATAACTAAAAACCTTGAGAATCTACTGAAGCTTAGAGAGATGTCTAAAGACTTTCCTTAACTTGAGTTCTTACAGTTAGAACCACAAAAAGAAATTGTGTTTTTAGTAATCTCCCTTACCTAATCCTTTCTAATCATTGGTGTGATGTGGATATTAGTCTTTTTATATTGCAAGATTAGATGAACAAGTTATGATATTTACAATCCTATTAGTTGCGATAGGCGGCATGAAGTTTTTATGCTAAAAGTATTGCGAACATATTTAATTACTCCATTTAAGTTTGAATTCTCGCAGAACTGATAATCACAATTGATAGGAAAGATCATAAAATTTATTCACCATATTCCAAAGGGCAAGTTTGATTTTTCGCACGTAGCTCTGTACTTCGTGGGCTACCGATCGTAAATTATATAAAAATGAATCTTATTTAAATTAAATATTTTAAGAAAAATAGTTGTTTCCACACATCCAAAAAACTGTGTAGTTATAGCGATCCAGATCTAGAGGCATAAAAAAGGCTAGCAATTTCTCTACATTTCCATAAAATCAACACGTCACTTATTTATTACCTTGCGGTATCCCTAAGAAATCAACGGTCATACAGTAAACAAAGGAATTGTAAGATCTATGACAAAGCATACCTGCAATTTACATACATCTTTTAAAACAAAAACTGAAACAATGTATAGTGATGATCTAGGAAGGAAGGAGGGCCAAGATCACTATATATAACTGGAAGCAGTATCTCATGCTTGTGAAGGCCGTCTAAGATAGATATTCGAAACCGAATAGATGAGGAGTTCACTGAGTTCACTTGGCTTAATGAAGAGACCTGTACTAGTGGGCACAAGTAGACAACACCATGTAGCAATAGTGAAATAGGATCTTCAGTTAGCATAGTCTCCACATCGTGATGGTTATTTTTTCCTGTGGAATGAAACAGAGCATGAAGAAATTAAAAAAATTGCAATGTAACATGATCATGTGACCAGACTTAAATGGGTATATAAAGAAAAAAATTGTTCGCATTAACATATTTCATTATTCTAGTTGTTCGTTATCCATTAACACATTTAATTACTGTGGTTTGTCTATTGGAATTATAAACGTATCGAAGTCATGAAGAAAAAAGTTATAAATCAAGAATATGACATTTCAGAATTTGGAAATCTATGTGCTATGTTTCCATTAAGAAACACCATATGTTCCAATTTCTGAAATGAGAAATTTTGATTTGTGACATTTCGGAATGTGGAATTCATATGTGTTCAAATAAGGAACTACGCATGTTCCTATGTCATATGTTCTGATTTTCGATTCGCGAAAATCCAATTTGCAACATTTCAAATATCGAAAGTTTTGTATTTTCAAATAAAGAAATGTCAAAAATCAGAACATTTAATTAGTTTGGTTTATGTCTATTCCCCCAGATCCGATTTGTGACACTTACATATATCGAAAGTTTTGTATTTTCAAATAAATAAATGTCAATGTTCCTATTTCTGAATTTTGACGTCCGGGTATCAAAAACGGGAAAACCTTGATTTTGAGGCTTTATTTTGATTGTTCATTATATTTTCGCATAACTTATTCTTTCGCTAAGTTAGGTGACTGTTTTAAGTTATTCCTTCACTAAGTTATTTCTATTCTCTAAGACTCACATAACTTATTCCATTAAGCAACACCAAATCTATTAAAGTCTGATTTCCCTATTTTCGAATACCGACAAATCAAATATCGAAAGTTTTGAATTTTAAATAAGGAAATGTCAAAGTTTCTATTTTCGATTTTCTACGTCCGGGTATTGAAAACCGCAAAACCTCGATTTTGAGGCTTTATTTTAACTGTTTGTATTGTTTTTGAACAACTTATTCCTCTCCTAACGTAGAAATAGATTTTGGCCTTTAAATTGGTACAATTTGTGGAGACTCATGTTACCCTGTATATTTGTCTTTTACCTATGTGTTTTTAAATTATCCAAACTTGGTTTCGGTCTATATATCGACCTGGGAAAGTGGGTAGTTGACATTGCAAACTTTAAACAACAATTTTTCACTGATCAGTACTGGTGAAGGATAAAGAAACACCATATGTTTCCATTTGCGACATTTAGGATTCAGAAAATACTACATTTTACAATAAGGAACACAACATCTTCCAATTTTTGAAATGCGAATTTTTGATTTGTGACATTTCAGAATGTGGAATTCGTATGTGTTCAACTAAGGAACTATGCATGTTCCTATGTCCTTTGTTCTACTTTTCGATTCGTGAAAATCCAATTTGCAACATTTCAGATATCAAAAGTTTTGTATTTTCAAATAAAGAACTATAAAAAATTAGAACATTTAATTAATCTGGTTTGTGTCTATTTCCCCACAACCGATTTGCGACACTTGAGTTCTCAAAATTTTTGTATTTTGAAATAAAAAAATGTCAATGTTCCTATTTCCAATTTTTGACATCCAAGAATCAGACGGAAAAACCTCGATTTTGAGGCTGTATTTCGATTGTTCATATTATTTTCGCATAACTTATTACTTCGTTAATTTATGCAACTGTTTTGAGTTATTCCTCTATTAAGACTCACAGAACTTATTCCATTAAGCAACACCATATATACCAATGTCTAATTTCCTTATTTCTAAATACCGACAAATCGGCTATTGGAAGTTTTGAATTTTAAATAAGGAAATGTCGAAGTTCCTATTTTTTATTTTCTATGTTCATGTATCAAAAACCGCAAAACCTCGATTTGAGATGCTTTATTTTGACTGTTCGTATTTTTTTAGAACAACTTATTCCTCTCCTAATACAGGAATAGATTTTGGTCTTTAAATTGGTATAATTTGTGGAGAGTCATGTTACCCTACATATTTGTCTTTTACCTATGTCTTTTTAAATGATCCAAACTTGGTTTGAGTCTGTATATCGACCTGGGCGAGTGGGTAGTCGACACTCCAGACTTTAAAGAAAAATTCTTCACTGATCAGTACTGGACAAGGGTAAATAAACACCATATATTCCCATTTGTGACATTTATGATCAAAAAATACTACATTTTACAATAAGGAACACAACATCTTCCAATTTCTGAAATGCAAATTTTCAATTTGCGACATTTCAGAATGTGGAATTTGTATGTGTTCAACTAAGGAACTGCACATGTTCCTATTTCATATGTTCTGATTTTCGATTCACGAAAATCCAATTTGTGACATTTCAGATATCGAAAGTTTTGTATTTTCAAATAAAGAAATGTCGAAAATCGGAACATTTAATTAATCTAGTTTGTGTCTATTCCCCCACAACCGATTTGCGACACTTGAGTTCTCAAAAGTTTTGTATTTTGAAATAAATAAATGTCAATGTTCCTATTTCCAATTTTTTACGTCCGAGAATCAGACGGGAAAACCTCGATTTTGAGGCTTTATTTTGATTGTTCATATTATTTTCGCATAACTTATTCCTTTAGTAAGTTATACGACTGTTTTGAGTTATTCCTTCACTAAGACTCGCAGAACTTATTCCATTAAGCAACACCATATCTACCAATGTATGATTTCCTTATTTTCGATTACCGACAAATCGGATATCGAAAGTTTTGAATTTTAAATAAGGAAATGTCGAAGTTCCTATTTCTGATTTTCTATGTCTAGGTATCGAAAACCACAAAACCTCATTTTTGACGCTTTATTTTGACTGTTCATATTGTTTTCGAACAACTTATTCCTCTCCTAACACATGAATAGATTTTGGCCTCTAAATTGGTACAATTTGTCGAGACTCATGTTACCCTACATATTTTTCTTTTACTTTTATGTCTTTTTAAATTATCCAAACTTGGTTTCAGTCTGTATATCGACCTGGGCAAGTGGGTAGTCGATGCTACAAGCTTTAAACAACAGTTTTTCACTGATCAGTACTGGAGAAGGATAAAGAAAGATATATCAGGAAAGCTTTGTAAAGACCTTGCATATTTAGGCTCATTTTCTTACCTAAAAAAAGTACATCATAAAACTAATACCTATCATGTTATTGACATAGCATGAGTATTACACCATTGTTTGATATTTCTCATAGGGTGAATCCATGAAGATGGGTGTCTATTTTGGGGGGTCTTATGAGAAAATAAATTTTATTTTTTCATCTTTTTCAACTTTGGGTGAATGAAAGTGATATTTTTGTTTAGAATTTCACTTTTAAGTAAAAAAAAAACTTTTAGAGAATTATGTTAGATTTCTATTCATAATTTTTTCAATTTTTTTTATTGAGATTTGATATGTCATTTTGGAAAATTTTTGACAGTGTGTCCTTATGAAATGAAAGGACTAAAAATAGTCATGTTTGGTTGCACCCGTAAAATCATTGTTAAACTTGTGTTTTGCAAAAAAAAAATATGCTACGACAATCTACACACAATATACTATTGCGATGACTATAAGTTTGTAACCAATAGATCTATATACTAGTTATAATATGTTTTTGAATTTGATCAATGGGAAAACCTTGTTGGTTTTAAACATGTTTTTGGTTGCGCCACTTTTCTCTCAATTGACTATAAAACTTAAAAATCTACGAATACCCTTTTGAAGTAGACACTCCAATTAACTGCACCATATTTGTTTCAATTTTTTTGGTGGTGTATTTTTAGAGTTATATATTTTTCATTTCACCACATTTTGAAAGAGATGAAACTAAACTCGACACATGTTAAGAAACAAAAAATAAATAAAAATATCGGATCTCACCTATACACAACAAAATCTATACCTACGAAAAGTAGATTTAATGACACAACTAAAGGTATCAAGTCCAGCAGTCGATTTGTAGTGTAAGGAATCCATTTTACCTTCCAAAAATGGAGAAACCTGAAAACTGTGCAGGTTTCAGGTCTTAGAGGTTATTCGTCGAATAATTATTTGGCTGAATAATTTTTTTCCGTTACAGAGACGTTACAAGAGAGGTTGTTTGGCCGAAAAACTAAGCGTAAAAAAAATCATCGGCCAGAAAAAAAATTGTATAAGTAAAACGAAAGAGCCTCATTATTTTTACACCTTTTCATTTCGTATAAGTAAAACAAAAGAGCCTCATTATTTTCACACCTCTTCATTTCGTATAAGTAAAACGAAAGGGCCTCATTATTTTCTCACCTCTTCATTTCGTATAAGTAAAAATATTTTTGAAGGGGTTTTCAGAGGAGATTTCTTTTGCCAAAAGATTTCTTTACAAGGTATTTTTCTTCTTATTTCTTTTCAAGGGGTACATTCAAAGACTTTTTTCCCAAGGCACTTTTGCCAATGATTTTGTGTTATAAAGTATTTTGCAAAGAAGTTATTTATTTGCAAGAAGTTTTTTCATAGAGTTTTTTTCCAAGATATTTTTGCAAAATAGGTTATTTCTTTGCAATGGGTTTTTTTCCAAAGAGTTTTTTTTTTCAAGGTATTTTTGCAAAGGAGTTATTTCTTTGCAAGGGGTTTTTTTTTAAAGTTTTTTTTCCAAGGTATTTTTGCAAAGTAGATTCTTTGCAATGGGTTTTTCCAAAGAGTTTTTTTGCAAAGTATTTTTGCAAATGACTTTTTCTTTTCCAAAATATTTATATAAGTTGTTTTTTCAAAGAGTTTTTTTTTTTCAATTGTTTTACAAAAAAGATTTCTTTACAAGGTGTTCTTATTTTTTTCCAAGGGTTTTTCAAAATGAGATTAAACAATCATGGGCAATAAAAGAAACTGTAAAAAAAAAGTGATTGTAAACGTGATGACGATGCTAATAGGAAAAAACAAAAACTCAGAAATAAAGCTGAAAGAGCAAGGGTAGTAGAAACGGAAGAGAGAATTAAAGATATAAGAACAAATTTACATGACACTGTTGATGAAATGGAAATTGAAAATAGGGTACAAGAATAACAAATGGAAGTTGAAGAGACCATTGTTGAAGATGTAAATAGTGATTTACATGTTAATGTTGATGAAGTCAATATTGAAGATCAAAACCCAGATCCAAAAATTGGACCTGCTATGTATATATCGTATATTTTCAAAATTCATTTTTTATAATGAATTGTATTTTTAGACATATGTTAAATTAAATTAAATTTGATGTATAGGTACTTTCACCATTGATGATGAAATGTTAGAAGACATTGATTGCGACAAATATGGAGAAAAATTAACCATATATGTTGCACGATATTGTGCTACAAAAAATTATGATGATATTCTCAAGGATTGTTCAATGGCAAGACAAGCGCAAATTTTGAGATGTTTATTGGTGTCCAAGAAGTTAGAAGGTGCTATGCCATTATTGGGTATTCACAAGGCAACAAAAGAGTCGAAAATGAAACATAATGTGATAGAAAATATAGGTGATGCAATAAAAAAAATTTAAAATCCAAAAAGAAAGATACCAGTGCTGCACGTAGAGCAATTCAGACAGCAATTGTTTCAACTAGTACTGGAAAAAAATGTTTGACAACACAACTAGCACAAGCAATTGGAACCTCAAGAAAGACATTATACAAGCATAGCAAATTCAGAATGCAAATAAATGAAAATGATGAACTTACTTGCTAGGAAATTATTTGCAGACAACCTTGCAAAGATAGAATGGGAGAAGGTGTTAAAGATATTGTACAGAACTATTGGTTGGAACATGATCGAGTTTCACCAAATTCAAGGGATGTGATACAACAAAGAGTATCACAAAATGTATATGAAATCCATCCAAAAAATATAATGGAAATGACACAAGTACAATTGTTCAATAAATTCAAGGAGGATCATCATGGAATTAATATGTCGATCACTACATTTTTCCAACAAAAACCATGGTATGTTATACCTATTAGTATATGTGACACATGTTGTTGTCATTATCATGTGCAATTTCAATTATATTATGACACGTTTCTTGAATTTGGTAAAAAAAATTGAACAAATTCACCACCTCCGCCCACAGTACGTGAATTCATATCTCAAACTCTATGTGAGAGAAATCACGATGAAGTATTTTATAATAAGAAATGTGTCAATGGAAAACATTGTCATGGTTGTAGAAATCTTGTTTTATTCCACAATAAATACCCTATCCATAATGATCAATCGCTTTCAAATGTAACCGTTTATTGGAGAAGATATGAATACAACAATTATTCTACAAGTTATAGTAATGCACATTTCGAAAGAATTGAATTGTGAGAAGATAAAATATGTGTGACATATTTTCTCAAGAAATTTTAAAGTGAAATTTATAAATACACCAAGCATTCACATAGAGCACGATGGCAAGACCTTCAATTCAAACATTCCCGTGAAATTTTTCCAACTAGAACAATTTTGTCTGTGGTTGATTTTGTAGAAAATTACACATTTTCTACACAAAAAGAGATTCAAAGTGAATACTATCATTCTTATAAAGTTTTGATATTTTTCCATGTTCTATATCGACATTCTCAACAAGATGTTGATGCCATTGAAAGCACATGTGACAATCGAGATGTGATTAAAGAATATCACTTTTATATCAGTGATGATCGTACACATGATACCCATTTTGTTCAACATTGTATTGAAAAAATTTTCTATGATTCACTAAAAAGTCGTAAAGTTAAATTCAATGAACATTGGATATGGTCGGATGGATGTGTAGGACAATTTAAATCTTCACGATCATTTTGTTGGTTATGTCGACTTCATAAAGCAATGAACATTAAACATCGCCGAAATTTCTTTGAAACTGGACATGGAAAAGGTGAACATGATGGTGCAGGAGCGTGCGTAAAAAGAGCACTTTGAATATGGCAAATGAACCATTCTTCTAGACGATTCCATTCAGCTGTAGAGGTTGTCCAATGGTGTAAATCAAATCCAAGCCATGACTGTAGTCAACAATCACAAGATGTGCGTAGGTATGTACATTATTTTTTTAATTTATATTAATTGCCAATTTTAAAAAATGTATGTACTAACATTGAAGTATTTGTACACTAACATTAAAAGTTGTCATTTGTGATTTATCATTTATTGTGTAGGTTTTTTTTGTTTGTTGGGGTCCAAGATATACTATAGATCAATACCATATGAGGCTAGCACCATACATGAGACTAGAGAACTTCACTCTATTCAAATAAAAATTTTCCAAAACGTGTTTACATTTTACAATAGAAAGTAATCATGTTTTTGTCATATTTGCACTGAATGTTGAATCTACAGAATTTTGTGAAAACATAACGAACAACTACGTAAAACATTGGAAACACAAAAAGATTAATCCAAAAGGGAAAATGCCACTAGTAAGCATAGAAGAATTAGAATCATAAGAAATAAAAATATCATCTGATGGCGATAGAATTTCAGATATTGTTAGAGAATGCAATGATGTTGTTGATTGTTCAATGTTGTCCATGACCTTATGTTTATATAGTCAATTTGATTCATTTAAAAAACTCCAACGCCAATTGTAATTTGCAAAGGAGATGTTTTCGCTGTGATTGCACCTTTAGACAACAACGAAAATGTAAAATATTATTTGATGCGATGCACTGAAGGAAAAATGAATTTATTGGAGGACTACAATGACAACGGATTTACATACGAGAGAGGATCCATCATTTTAAAAGGCTATTTTTTGCAGCAGACCCTCATGACTAAAAATTATTTCTACTTTCAGGATTATGAACCTGATGTTATATGTTGTCCATGTAATCATTTCGTATGTGCATCTCAAATAAAATTGGTACAAGTTCCATCGAAAAAAAACTTAAAAATAAAAATGGAGACTGTCCAAATATGACCATGAATGGATAATTGAGGACGGCATTCCATTGCAATGTTTTTAACTACATCATTTCTTGTTTTATGTTAAGATTAGCTATCATGCTCAAAGATGGATTGATGTTTTAGAATTCAGAATAATTGTGTACTTAGTCATTTAGTATGTTACCTTATTAGAAGTCATTTTAATGTTACCTTAGAAGTCATTGAACTTTAATTTATTAAAAATCATAATCAAGTTGCTAATATTACCTTGGTAATAAAAAAATATTAGAATTCAAAATCAAGTTGCTAATGTTAACTTAGAAAATTTATGGATTGAGTTATAATTTATTAGAATTCATAATCAAGTTGCTAATTTTACTTTAGTAATAAAAAATATTCCTATCAAAACTTCCTAACATTACTAACATTTCCTAACATTCATTCCTAACATTCTCCACATTGATTCCTAACATTCCCCACATTGATTCTTAACATTAGATTGCATCTATCAAAACTTCCTAACATTCCTAACATTCCTAAAAATTCTCAACTTTTCAACACTAAAAATATGTTACATCTACAAACATACATAAATTTAGTAATACATACATTCATATATTTGCATCTATCTAAACTTCCTAACATTTCCTAACATTCATTCTTAACATTCGTTCCTAACATTCATATATTTGCACCTATCAAAACTTCCTAGTTCCTTTCCTAACATTCATGTATATTTGCACCTATCAAAACTTCCTAGTTCATTTCCTAACATTCATATATATTTGCACCCATCAAAACTTCCTAACATTCCAAACATTTTCCTAACATTCATTTCTAACATTCCCTGGACATTGATTCATAACATTCCCCACATTGATTCTTAACATTAGATTGCACCTATCAGAACTTCCTAACATTCATAAAATTTTCAACATCCATATATTTGCACCTATCAAAACTTCTTAACCTTTCCTAACATTAACATTCCCCATTCCCACATTCACTCCTAACAATCCCCATGTTCATTCTTAACTTTAACATTCTCTGTATTCATTCTTAACATTAACATTCCTCATATATTCATTCTTAATAAATTGAATTGCGCCTATCAAAACTTTCTAACATTCCTAACATTTACATATAGATGTATATAATCCAAAAACCAATATCTAAGATCAATGTATGTATGTATATAATCCAAAAAAACAATCATGAACATGTGAGTTCAATGTACATGTATATAATAATAAAAAACAGTCATGAACATGTGAGTTCAATGTACATGTATATAATCCAAAAAAACAATCATGAACATGTGTATAATCCAAAAATTAAGCTCCTTGATGTTCGAATCAACTACAATATATATACAACAAAAAAAGAACAATATAAATAATTCTCTAAATAGAAGTCCACCACTATCCTCCACTAGGGTCTTCCCTTTGACTCATAACAATCTACAACATGTATAAAAATAGATTATGAATATCATAAATTATTTAAACAATTTTAAACTAAAATAAAAAAAATAAAACATTAAACTAATATATAGAAGAACAATACAATTATTAACAAAATTACCTCAAATTCTCTATCATTCAATGGGGTCTTCCCTTTGCCTCTAAAAGGTGGAGGAGACCCAAGCTGCAACATTAATATACATAGTTAAATTTAAAAACAAAAATAAAATATCTTTTAAACATTAATATAAATATTTAATTATTAAATATACCTCTCCAAAATGCTCTTCTACATTTTCATCATTTTGACTAGTGGAGACTCTAAAATTATGTTCATTTAACAGTCGAGAAAACTAAAACCAATAAACATTCACATAACGTATTTATTACTATACATCAAAAAATAATTTATCATACATAGATATAATGTAAGTAATAGTTACATTTCTTTATGTCAAAGAATCAATTCATAAACATAAAATCTTAATTTAAATCCTAAACTAATACATAAATTATATCTACAAATATTATCATTATTCCATAAAATCATAAAAAAAATTCCCTAGATTGATTCTTAACATTCCAAACATTAATTATCGAATGATAAATTTGGGTAATGGTACATACCTTGAAAAAGAAACAAGTAAAAACATTACTACTTCTGCTTCCTCTAAATTTTATATGTAGATGTGTAGATATCATTCGTCGAGTAATCGGAGTTATAGATTTGATCAATCATATCTATAACTTCAAATACTTTGCGACCCATATCTACAAATAAAGATAAATGACCCTTCTTTATATCAATGACACTGCGACCGATAGATGATAAGGGGGAATCATCTCTACCACTATCGCCATGTCGATGATCATATGAATGTGAACTATACAATAAGCTTGAATCCCTAGGTGATGTCGATAATCTTCGATTTTCATTTCGGACACCAACTCCCAAAGAATGTGATGACCTCCTACACTTCTAAAGGCTGCTCTCTTTCCATTGGATATGACATCTACAAGTTTACACAAATATCAATTTCTACATGTTAATTAATCAACTTCAAAGACCTAGCTACTATAAAAACGAAGATTTCAATAAAGACCTGGATATCCCTAATATTATCTAATAGTTCTTTAAATGATTATATCTAATTTATTAACTATTTCCATTTGATATGATATCTACAAGATTACACAAATCAACTCATATCATATTCAAATTCTACATGTTAATTCCTCATCTTCAAAGACCTAGCCACTGAAAAACTAAGTTTTTGATAAAGACCTATATGTCCTTAATATTATCTAATATATCAACTCATAACATATTCAAATTATGCATGTTAATTCCTCAACTTCAGAGAACTAGCTACTATAAAAAATAAGTTTTTATTACCTAGATGTCCCTAATATTATCTAATAGTTCTTAAAATGAAAATAGCTACACTATTGTTGGATGTATGAGAAATTAATGTAGCAATCTCTGTGTTTTTTATTTTTAAAACTATGTTTTTAATAAAGACCTGGATGTCCCTAATATTATCTAATAGTTCTTAAAATGAAAATAGCTACACTATTGTTGGATGTATGAGAAATTAATGTAGTAATCTCTGTGTTTTTGATGTATTTTAGATTTTTAAAATTAATGGAACCAATATCATCAAATATGAAATTAAAGCTACATTTCTTTATGTCAACTACAAATATTTTCGTTATTCCATAAAATCATAAAAAAAATCCCTTATGCTAAGTAAACTGATCAGAGTCAGAGTTGATGAACTCTGCATGGACAGAGTTGATGAACAAATATCTTCCTTATAATACCTATGAACTAAGATTAAAATTAAAAAAAATGCACAATATCCTAATATAATAGTAAGTATAAACTGTAACTAATAAACATTATACAAGTTATATGTTTCTTTTATGATTTAGATTAAAAATACATAAGATCAAACAGATCAGTAATCAGAAAATTTGATGTTTTATGTGTAATAATGTTTTTTTTTATGATTTATATAAAACGTACTAAAATATGTTTTGCTAAGTAAAGTTATCAGGGATTTAAGAGTTGATGAACTCTGCATGAACTACGTTTTTCTAAGTATAATACAGTTTTTTGTCTATTTGGATAGAGTTGATGAACTCTGTCCACATGCGGACAGAGTTGATCAACTCTGTCCAAATGGATAGAGTTCATCAACTCTGTCCACATGTGGATAGAGTTGATGAACTATGTCCAAATGGACAGAGTTGATCAACTATGTCCACATGTGGACAGAGTTCATCAACTCTATCCATTTGGACAGAGTTCAACTCTATCCATTTGGACAAAGTTCATCAACTCGGTCCAAATGGACAGAGTTCAACAACTCGGTCCAAATGGACAGAGTTCAACAACTCTATTCATTTAGACAGAGTTCATCAACTCTGTCCATTTGGACAGAGCTCATCCACTCTGTCCACATGGACAGAGTTCATGGACGACTACCTTCATTATATACGTATTAACTAAAATTAAAATTATAAGAAATCTACACTACTAATTAACATATGCAAACTTTAACTCTGCAATACTACGACGAAAAACGAAGCCATTGACTACAACAAGAGATAAATCACATATTCAATGTTTCGGATTATAAAAGGAATTGCATAAACATTTACCTGACAAGGGGCAACACAGCAATACCAGACCACGAACAGACCCTCCAAGAAAATACCACGAACACCTCCACGAACAAACTTCCACGTCGAGAGGAAACCAGATATGTAGCGGGGTGCCAGGATGGTGGATGTACACGTCAGGTGGCAGGGTGACATGGACGGGGATGACGGGTAATGACCAACAAATCGGGTGGCGAGACGGGTGGAGGGATAAGCACGACAAGATGAGGACAAATGATTGCAGGAGAAAACAATGAAAATGAGACCGCAGCTGACCTTTTATGCGAAATAATTATTCGGCCGAACAATTATTAGGCCGAATAATTGTTCAGCCAAACAATTATTTGGCCGAATAATTATTCGTCTGAATACGTATTGAAACGCTGGTAAAAATTACCGACCGGCAATGTGTTCCGTCAAATTAAACGGTTCATCGTTAAAGGTTATTCGAACGAATAAATAATTCGTTATTTGGCCAAATAACTATAATTATTCGGCCGAATAACATCCACCATGTTGTTTGGGCATCCGCTTCTCACGGAAGTGTTACCCAACTTCGCGTTTTAACCCATCTCTACTGGGAAATAGGTAGGTCGTTGTTTTGAATGAATTTTATTTATCATCCTAATCACTATTTCTTACATAACCAATACAGGTCACAACCCTTTTTCAATAGAGTAGGAGTAAGAGTCAATTAAAACACACCAAGTGTGCTTCATCATCTCATAAGCAACATTTTCATTTAGCCAAAAAACTAATATCTATCATTTTAATGACAAAGCATGACATAACCAATACACGTGACAATATTTTTGCAACAGAGGCATAGTCACATTCAATTAAAACAGAGAAACAGTCTATTACCATATAATAATAAGCAAACTCAATAAATATTCAAAACAATTAAGAAGAACAAAGGAATACCTGCAAATTTAACAAGTTGCAAAATCCTTTGATAGAAACTCCAAGTGTAAATGAAACACAACAAAATCAATATTAGCAAAACAAAATCAAATAGTAAGAAATAGTTATTACTATTACAGTTGTTTATATGTGGAAATCAAATGCGGTAAATCAAGTATTGCAAGAAGATCTTGGAGATCATCATAAGATGAGAAAAACTGAAGAGATAGTGCCATGTCTGAATCAAATGACAAACTTTCTTGCATTAATGGAGAAATAATGCATTAATGAAGCATTAATGTGAATGAAGGGACATGGGAAAAGTGATTTTCATCGACTGGAGCAGCAGTGAAACAAAAACACAACCAAATAGACCCCAAACTAAGAGCGTAAAGGAAAAAAAATTGTGGTCTCAAATCTTAGAATAAACCCAAATAAACTATTGAACTAGAAGTCACAAAACCTTGGCAAGGGCTATGCTGAATTCAAAGAAATTCCGCAAAAACAAAATTCCAGGACCGGTCGTTTAGTCCATCAATCCATTCATGCACAGCGCTAGTCGTATAACACAACACACCTGTCGTCTACCGGACAGAAGTTCCAGAATCGATATTGTTGCAAAAAATGCAATAAATCAAGTAATCCATTCATCCACAATGTCAGACGCATAACACAGCACACATGTCGTCTACCGGACAGAAGTTCTAGAATCGAGATTGTAGAATCAGGGGCCCAACTGATGTGCATTAATAAAAAAATAAAAAATTGATCAGCACACATGGATGAAAAAAAGGTAAAGACAATCAATAAATCATGCGCATGAATAGCTGTAACAGGCGGGCAATTGGTGAGCATGGCAATGATGTCCTTTGAGTGGACATTTGGCAGGGAAAAAGAGACACAAGACATGTTCGACAACGCTATTTGTTGGATCACGGGATATAACTAACCGACATTCTAACCATGGCATGATATGGAAAAAGTCACCAAAGTCGCCAATCAACAAGCGACACATGTCGGGATGTTAATGGCCAGGGAGATGAGGAATCTTTTGAGACTGCTTTTTCCATTGTGAAAACGCCTATGGCATAAATATTTAATTTAGTTACTTTTAGTTTAGAAGATATTAATAGCAATCATAATTATTGTTGTTGTAAAGTTTTTTTTATATTCTAAGTGGGTGAGATATGTTGCATTTGTAATGCTAAGGTGTCACATGTTGATATATATATATAACCAAACACATTGTCGAGTCCACATTTAAATAATTTTTTTTTATAAAACTAAGTACATTGTAGGGTCCAAATTTAAATTAGCTAAATTTTAAAACACATTTATATAATATATAACAAATTTCAACGTAAATTCTATTGAAGTCAAACCTAAGCAATTTCTCATATGTGTGTACCCAAGTAATCAATGTTAAATGAAGATATATAAATAAGTGATAAGTAGTTTATAAATAGGTAATAAGTGGTTTATTGGATTCATGTGATACATTTATGGAGTAATAAAAAATTAAATCCATGCATACTTTAATAATTGAATGGATGCATGTAGCTTTAACATTCGACTACCCCATAAGTACATCACATGAATCCAATAAACCACTTATCATTTATTTATATATCTTCATTTAACACTTTTTGATCCGTAGGACCTTAACTTTAGTGCATTAAAAGTTTGTTGTAAAAGAATGCGTGCAACAGGTTAATTAATGGACAGTAGTAGAAATTAAATGCTCAGAACAAGAACGAAAACCACAACACTGATAAACAGATGCCAAGCAGAAAACACAGAACCAGAATCACAAACAGAAGTTGATAACAGAGTTCACCCCCTCCATTGGGCTACGTCTCCGGGTCCCTCTCCAATGGGTACCGATCCAATTAATCTCTTAAAATGGTACAAAATGGTTCTAGAAACAACTTCAGCAACTGTAAAATAGAATGCTGGACAGAAAGTCTTTAAGACTCCTCTCTGAAAGCTACAAAACTGGACTTCAACAGACAAAAGAAGCCAAGTTATAACTGAGAATAGTTGACTTCAAAAGGAACAGCACATGGACAGTTTTCACAGCAAAATGCTCTCTCCAAGCTTCTCATCACAGAGAAACATTGCACTGTCGTTCTCCAAAAAATCCTCTAATCGTTCCCCTCGGAACCATCCATGGTTCCTCTCCTTTATTACTCATCTTTTCCGTTACAAAGGAGTCAAAACGTCAAATAAATGCGACTGTTCACATCCCCTGAAATGCGGCATCAAGACTGTTCATATGCCTTTCGTCGTTATTCTAGCTATGACATAACTGCCAAGAAAGCTTTCCCAAACTGCTACAGCTAAGCCGTGCCATGCGCATTACCGTGTTTGAATCGGAGGTTGTAGTCATCTGCTTGTCCGCCGTTGCGGAAGAGGATAAGCAACGAGCTCTGACGGTCTCAATCGCAATTGACTGTCGGTTGGTTTTCGAGTCGGAGGCTTTAGTTACTTTGGTTTCCGTAGTTGTGGATGGTGCACCACTTCTTTTTCCGATTCCGTCGAGTTATTTCGCCGATGTTTTAAGTTTTGGGCTTCCGCCGATGTGGCTGTCGGAAGCGTTGTTCTTCCAATCAAGCTTGTGGCCGTCGTTGCAGACTGCTTATCGCTCCGACTTCCGATTCATCCAAATGTTCGTTAATCTTCAACCGTTGCGTAAGGGAGAATCCTTTTATCTATCTGCCGTTGCGGCTCCCGAATCACTCTGATGTCCGTTAAGCTTCCGCCGTTGCGGAAGGGAGAAGCCTTTTATCTATCCGCCGTTGCGGCTCTTGAATCGTTCCGACGTTCATTAAGCTTCCGCCGTTGCGGAAGGGAAATGCTTCCGACCTCCGACGCGTTAATATTTTCTTCCTGGTTATCCTGCAGATAAATTAGTGGTTTTGTCGTCCGATGTTGTAGACAGAGATGCGCTTCTGACTTCTGATGTTGCGGAAGGAGATCTCCTCCGATCTGTGTATTTTTGCATCCGATTTTTCACCCGCGGCTTCTTTGAACCATGTACCATATTGGATCTTTACAAAGGAATAATCCGCCAGATCAATCCTCCCCATTGGAGAGCTTTTGGACCACCAAAAGCCTGAATTATTCTGCAAGTAAGTGAGGGTACAACTCCCTCACTTTCCCAATCTCCATCCATCTTGCTTTGCTAGGATACATTCCTTTCAGCCCCACTCAAAGGTACTCAGCATTCCCCCTTCGTGAAGTCCTTACATTCTTGTCAAGAATAACATCATCCTGCAACTCTCTCATATATTTAGGTGCCAAATCATCTATTGAAGGAATCTGTATTTTAATTTCCTCATCCATGATCATAGGAGGCTCATACAATTTAAGATTCTCAACATTGATAACTGAATAAATTTGCATGTATGGAGGTAAATTCAAGCGAAAAGCATTAGTACCGATCTTTTCCAAGATCTCAAAAGGACCATACCTGATAGGCTTAAGCTTTTTACCTTCACCTTTCATCCTTTCTTTGGTGATAAGTAACCAAACTCTGTCACCAACCTGAAATTGATGATCAATTCGATGCTTGTCATGCCTGGCCTTGTACTTCCCCTGGCTCTTCTCCAATTGTTCTTGAACTTCCTGTTGCACTGCTTGGATTCTCTAAATGAACTTTAAAGCTTTATTTGCATCATGATGTCCATCCACTGCATCTTTGCCAAAAGAGAAGTCCATCATTGTTTTTGGCAGATAACCAAAACAAGTTTCAAAAGGAGATCTTTTCGTGGAAGAATGAACTGCATGATTGTAAGCATGCTGTATATACTGCAACTGCTCATCCCAAAGTTTAGGATGCTTACTACAATATCCTCTAAGCAGCTGAAGCACTGTTCTGTTCACTACCTCTATTTGCCCATCAGTTTGTGGATGAAAAGCTGTACTTTTCTTTAGTTTAGTGTCCATAAGCTCCCATAAAGTTGACCAAAATTTTCCCAAGAACCAGGAATCTCGATCAGATACAAAAGACATAGGTAGCCTAAAATGTACCCAAACATTTTGAAAGAATAAATGAGCTGTTTGTTCAGCAGTGATCTGCTTGTTACATGGCATTAAGATACACATTTTGCTGAATCTATCCACAACGACATAGGTAGTCCCCCTACAAAGTCCATAGAAATACTTTCCCAAGGACAAGAAGAAACTGGAAGAGGAGTGTACAAACCCAATTTCCTATTGCTAGGCTTACTTGTTGCACACATAACACAACCCCTTATATATTTAGCTACATTTTCTTGCATTTGAGGCCAATAACAATGATTCTACAATACGGACAACGTTTTACTTACTCCAAAATGTCCTGCAATCAATGAACTATGTGCTTCTCGAACCACATGCACTCTCTCTTTATATGGAATACAAAGTTTACCAAGATGATACAAGAGTTGATTATGCACATAATATTTCTCTTCCTGTTTACCATGTATAAGTGATGCATATACTTCCTTAAAATATTTATCTTCTGCATACTGTTCAATATAACTTTCATGTGTTAATGAACTGTTCTGAAGAATGATTGAAGCATTCATAGGTGGCCTTGATAACATGTCTACTACTTTATTATGAATTCCCTTTTTGTACTTAATGATGAGATGAAACTGTTGTAAGAACCCCATCCATCTTAAATGTCTACTTTGTTGTATTTTAGTTTGAGATTGTAAATATTGAAGTGGTTGATGATCAGTATGTATGACTGTCTCTTTTCCCATGATATAATGTTTCCACTTCTTCACACTCTGTACTAAAGCATACAACTCTTTGTCATAAGTCGGATAGTTACTTACCGCGGTAGAGAATGTTTCTGAATGGTAACAGACTGGCTTCCTTCCTTGCATCAAAACTGCTCCCATGGCAAACCCGCTGGCATCGGTTTCGATCTCAAATGGCTGTTGCAAATCTAGCAATGTCAGAACCGGTGCTGTGCTAATATTTTCCTTCAAAGTGTCAAAGGCTCTCTGATGCTTGCCTCCCCACTGGAAAATCTCTTTAATGCTTGTCAACGCATGTAATGGAGCAGCAATGGAAGAAAACCCAGAAATGAATTTCCTCCAATACTGAACCGCACCCAGAAAACTTCTGATTTCAGTAACGGTGTTAGGCCGTGGCCAGTTTACAATGACAACAACCTTGGCTGGGTCCACTCGCAGGTGGCCTCCACCAATAATATGGCCTAGATATACTAAATAAGTTTTAGCAAATTCACATTTAGACATTTTTACATAAAGCTTTTCCTTTCTCAGTACATCTAAATTTTTTTTCACATGTACAACATGCTCTTCCCAAGTTTTGCTAAACACAAGGATATCATCTAGATATACAATTACAAAATCATCAATGAATGAACGAAAGACATCATTCATGACCCGCATGAAAGTAGCAGGTGTGTTACACAGCCCAAAAGGCATCACAAGCCATTCATACAAACCCTATTTCATCTTAAAAGCTGTTTTCCAAGCATCATGCTCAGCAACACGGATTTGATGATAGCCACTACACAGATCCAATTTTGTAAAGTAAGTTGCATGTTTCAATTGATCAAGCAAATCATCAATACAAGGAAGAGGATACCTGTTTTTAATGGTGATTTTGTTAAGGGCCCTGTAGTCGATACACATCCTCCACGACCCATCCTTCTTTGGAACCAAGACTATGGGAGAGCCACAAGGAGAAGTGTTGGGCCGGATGACCCCCTTCTCAATCAACTCCTGAACCTGCTTCTTGATCTCCTCATTCTGCATTACAGACATCCGGTACATGGCTATGTTCGGGAGTGGCACACCCTGCTGCAAATGTATCTCATGCTAAATCTCTCTCTTCGGTGGTAACCCCTTCGGATCTTAAAACAAATCATCATACTCAGAAATGATGTCAATCAGTTCAGATTTATGCTTAGGGTCACATTCTTCAAAATATTTAGAGACTTCATCATTTTTCATCTTAACCATCATCAACACAAATTTCTTACTAGCATTTACCAACCTCTTCATTTGTCCTGTAGAGACTATTGCTAGATTGGTTTTTATCTTATGTGCTCGTACAATATATTCCATACCTTCTTTAAAAAGATGATACCTATTATGCTCTCTATAAAATACTGCTTTCCGGTCATACAAATATGGACTCCCAAGTACAATTCCACAAATGTCAAGTGGCACTACATCTAGTTCTACCTCATCCCTAAACTTTTTAGTAATTGCAAATTTTAATACACATTTCCTTGTAACTTGCAATCGTGTATCATTAGTAACCCAACCTAGAGGATAGGGCTTTTCATGAAGCACAGTAACTAAATGCAATTTCTTAACCACTTCTTCTGATATCAGATTTACTTGTGAACCACTATCAAACAATGTATCAATCTTTGTGTGATTTGCAATGACACGAACATGAAACAGTGCACTTCTATCTTTATCATTTTGCTTAGAAGTAGATGGCAGACTTGTACTTGCACTAGAACTGGATTGTGCATCAATGGGAAGTGAGATACTTTTATCCTTACCTTGGATTCCGACAGCTATAACCTTTGTTTCATCACTTGAGTCAGATCCCAAGTCTTGAATAAATGCTGCAGTAGCTTTTGCTTTTCCTTTGTCTTTGTTTCCTCCGTACTTCTTTGGCCTTAACTCCGGATGAAGTTTCCAACACTTAGAGACATCATGTCCCTTCTGACAATGCGAACACGTAGGCTTTTCACCCTCTTTCTTAACAGTAGCCATCTTCTTTTTCCCCTTATCTTTACCTTTTGATTTGCTGTCAAATTTAAATGACTTCTTCACAAAAGTATCATTAGCATGCTTACCCCTGGCTTCTAAATGGGTAGCTTGAACACATACATCGTCTAAATTACTGGGATTAAACATCAACAAAGTATGCTTCAAATAAGAATGCATGCCACCAATGTACTTAAAAAGAGTTTCATGTGTGTATCCGTAGGACCTCAACTTTAGTGCATTAAAAGTTTGTTGTAAAAGAATGCATGCAACAGGTTAATTAATGGACAGTAGCAGAAATTAAATGCTCAGAACAGGAACGAAAACCACAACACTGATAAACAGATGCCAAGAAGAAAACACAGAACCAGAATCACAAACAGAAGTTGATAACGGAGTTCACCCCCTCCACTGGGATACGTCTTCAGGTCCCTCTCCAATGGGTACCGATCCAATTAATATCTTAAAATGGTACAAAATGGTTCTGGAAACAACTTCAGCAACTGTAAAACAGAATGCTGGACAGAAAGTCTTTAAGACTCCTCTCTGAAAGCTACAAAACTGGACTTCAATAGACAAAAGAAGCCAAGTTATAACTGAGAATAGTCGACTTCAAAAGGAACAGCACATGGACAGTTTTCACAGCAAAATGCTCTCTCCAAGCTTCTTATCACAGAGAAACGTTGCACTGCCATTCTCCAAAAACTTCTCTAATCGTTCCCCCCGGAAACATCCCTGATTCCTCTCCTTTATTACTCATCTTTGTCATTACAAAGGAGTCAAACCGTCAAAGAAATGTGACTGTTCACATCCCCTGAAACGCGGCATCAAGACTGTTCATATGCCTTTCGTCGTTATTCTAGCTATGGCATAACTGCCAAGAAAGCTTTGCCAAACTGTTATAGCTAAGCCGTGCCATGCGCATTGCCATGTTTGAATCGGAGGTTGTAGTCATCTGCTCGTCCGCCGTTGCGGAAGAGGATAAGCAACGGGCTCCGACGGTCTCAATCGCAATCGGCTGTCGGTTGGTTTTCGAGTCAGAGGCTTTAGTCACCTTCATTTCCGCAGTTGCGGATGGCGCACCACTTCTTTTTCCAATTCCGTCGAGTTATTTCGCTGATCTTTTAAGTTTTGGGCTTCCGCCGTTGCGGCTGCTGGAAGCGTTGTTCTTTCGATCAAGCTTGTGGTTGTCGTTGCGGACTGCTTATCGCTCCGACTTCCGATCCGTCCAAATTTCCGTTAAGCTTCCGCTGTTACGGAAGGGAGAAGCCTTTTATCTATCCTCCGTTGCGGCTCCCGAATCGCTCCAACGTCTGTTAAGCTTCCACCGTTGCAGAAGGGAGAAGTCTTTTATCTATCCACCATTGCGGCTCCCGAATCGCTCCGATGTCTGTTAAGCTTCTGCCGTTGCGGAAGGGAAATGCTTCCGACCTCCGACGCGTTAAGATTTGCTTCCCGGTTATCCCGCGGATAAATTAGTGGTTTTGTCGTCCGATGTTGCGGACAGAGATGCGCTTCTGACTTCCGATGTCGCGGAAGGAGATCTCCTCCGATCTGTGTATTTTTGCGTCCAAGTTTTCACCCACGGCTTCTTTGAACCATGTACCATATTGGATCTTTACAGAGGAATAATCCGTTGGATCACTTTTATTGGGATATGTGATTATGATGTGGGCCTATTATCATTGTTACAATATAATTTTGGTTAAATTATCATCTTTGATTTGATAACAATCAAATTTCCATGGAAAATTTTATAAAGAATAATCTATATATCTATATATTAATAACTTAAATACAATTTTAAGACAAAAAATGTAAATCCTTATTTGGAATATAGATTTCATCAATTCCTGGCGCGGTGGACTTTGCAATGAAGATTTCTCTTTTGTTTTTGTTTTGATTATAATTTAATTACACTAGAAATTGTACTATGAAGTAATAAAAATTATACTTTTAATGACTTGAATAATGAATATTCTCTATTCTTTGCATAGATCCATCTTAACTATGCTTTACCAAGCACCGATATGATCTCCCTTGACATGCAAACTTTTCCTATAATTTAGCACTCTAAAAGGGGTTTACAACGCAAGGTATTTGATCCCTCTTATGCTTGGTAAAGCCATAGTTAAGATAGATCTATGTTGGTTTAAAATACACAAAGTTATACCCAACGCTTCATTATTATAAGTCATATACAAATTTTAAAATTATTATTAACTAGCAATTTCCCCAAGGAAGGTGCAATAATACGTCGTTAAGGTAATTGTTAGCGGGTAAGCGAGAAAAAAAAATGTGACATTGAAGTGAGCCAAAAAAATGGACAGCTTTGGCCATGTTTTCATCATAGGTGTATATGAATACATCACTTTCCAAAGCCATTATGTAATCTAATCTTGCCAATATATTTTGAAACTGTTTGATTGAGGCAAGTTCCTCCTCAGTTACAAGAGTTGCATGTGAGTACACATTGGGAAAATGTTTATTGAGGGATTCTAAACTGCCATTACCGAAAAGTTCCCCTCCTACTATATAAAGTTTATTTGAAGCTGGATAGCCCAGCACCTTTAGAAATAGGCTCGTTTCATGAGGAGTCAGTGGACAACCTCCCTGCCTACGTCTTTCTTCCCCATCTATATCTTTTTCCTTCCAATGGGAATACCTATGCTACTTCAGAAGGAAATCTTTTCTATTGTAGTTCTATCACTTTACACATATATTCAACAAGAAGCGACTATCGTACTTGAGAAATCAAATCTGCAATTATTATATCTATTACTACAGTGCAAAATCAGATCTACGTTATCACATTTACTTATTGAAAATTGGCGAGAGGAGGAGACAACTGGTCCCATGTCACTTTCAGGGCAATCATAAGGCAAACCATCATATGCACCAATTCTTCAATAAATCATGCACTAGTATACAAACATTTGAAATCTAAGCAAAACTTATACCTTTCATTGTGTCTTTCAAAATGAAAGGAAAAGGTTATTATATATAAAACTTACAATGGTTCATGCTCCCTCGGGCTAATGCCATTTTTTATTTACATTAGAGATTAATCGTAATCTACCATATATTCTATGTGACCGATAATGGAATCATGCTATCATCAGTTCAGTTCACCTTGAGACATGAGTTGGTGGAGGTGAGGACAAGATTCCACTTTCACCGTATGAAGCTGAAGTGACAACTTTATTCACATTTGTCTCAAACATCTTGGTGCCAAAAACTTTTCTTCATGTCAAAAATTCTTCAAGATATATCAAGGGAGAGAAAAAATGTGCAATAAGCATTGCATGATCATATGGTCCTTATGAAGAAAATATATTTGCTGCACTTAAATTTTAGTGGAGTTTACATCTTCAAACCTAGGAAATTGGCAGATATACAAGATCTACAATCCAAACCTCTAAAGATTTAGGGTTTTGGAATCCAAGGATAAGAAATTACAAGTTACATGAATAAACTTAGAATTTAAATGTTACAAGAAGACTAGAGAATTCAAGGATATAGGGTTCCGTAGTTTTTGGAGATCTAGAATTCCAAAAATCTAAGGTTCTATTGATTTTGGTATATTCCAGGAAGTGATTCCATGCCCAAGAAGACCACATCCAAACAAGGGAGATGTGATAGTATAATGGAGGAGGTGCATGACAAACAGTCTCATCACAAATTATTCTTAGGCTCTCGTTGTTATTATTGGATTGAATGGAACTTGATCAAATCATATGATAATTAACCAGGGAAATGGTCACTGCAGGAGCAGCATGAATGTACACAAAATCCATACTTTGACCAGGAGGGAGTGACTTTAACCACTTAGGAAATGAATAGGTATTGTTGGCATCTGGTTTGGAGAGATCCCATAAAGGACCATACAATCTTTGGATAGAGAAGCCAATAGCTGTCAGTGTCTGGTGTGCAGATCTATTTGTGATAGATGTAACATATCTGTAATAAGTAGTTCGTGACTGACTCCAAGAAGTCGTGAGCTTCTGTGAGATAGCCAGCCTAACATTTTCTGCAGATTGTTAACAATAAAGCAGCATCAGTATTGTTTTTGTATTGAATAATCACCAAGTCATTATTATAGCAGGAGTTGCATAGATTTATTCCACATTATTGGATGAAAATCAGTATTTTCATAGCACAATAAAAAAATTTAGTTCTTTTCTCAAATATTTACAAACAAACATTTTATTTCTGTAAAATGCCACCAAGTGCAAAAAAATTAAGGTAAAACAATAAAACATAAGAATTGGATGAACTAATATGTTATTTTTAATATAGATTTAATTGCAAAATCCAAAACTATCATTGATTTTCCCCTGTTTGTCCAGGATATGTGGCACTACATTATTTTTACCCCTGGCTCATTCCTGCTAAAGTTGAATTGTGGTGGCCAAAATTTAAGATTCAGAGGACTTGCTCTGTGGGGAAGTAGGAATAGAACTCTATTTAGGTGCAGGAGAGGGCTTTGGCTTTGGCTTTGGAACTGTAGTTGGAGCAGAAGATCCTGAATCTGATCCAGGCTTTGGCACAGTCACTTCCAGAAGACAACCATTAAAAGAATCACCATCAATATCACTGAAACAAACTGAAACCAAATTAATTTCATCCTATAAAACAATAATACCTGGGAGAAGCTGGTTGTCTCCAGCATTTCCACCTTGAATTCTAGCTAAACTTTCGAGCATTGGGCCATTGTTGTAGGTTGCAGGTTCTGTTTGCTCATAGTTGTCTCTTGGATCTGCAAAGTTATTATTGTATCTTGGATTGTCACCGAGTATGTAATCAACCTACAAGAACGTGGTTTTAGCCAAAGGACTGAATAGGAATTAAGGATTTTTAGATCTTGGACTCATTAATCTATCTTCATGATAAGGAGGTTTTTAGCCCATCATGGGATTTACAATTATTATACCTGCGACTTAGCTAATGCGAACAGCTGAGATGGATCTACTTCTCGACTAGGGCATTGCAGTTGCTTGCCAGCAAAAGACAAATAATCAGAATAGACTATCCTGCATCTTGTAAATGTAAGCATATCTTGCTCATATCTAAACACAGCAAGAAAAGCATGGATAACATTCATCAAACCCTGGTTCTAGAGCAATAACCAAAGTACCTCATATTCACATTCTTTGACACCTCCAATTTTAAACATGAGATACCTCATACCTGAGATGGAGGGCAATGAAGGGTTCCCTTCTCTGAATTCTAGTGAGAAGAGTTCGTGCAAGTTTCTCAATGGGGTCAGCAAAGTTTAGATCTTGATAATTGGCACGACAACGGATCTTCTGAATTGAATTAGGAAGGTCATTATTTGCAAGACCAAAATCAGCATGAGTGAAGTATAGCATATTGTGATTTTTTAGGAAAGGAATCATCTCATGTTTGTAGAAAGATACATGTACATCAAACAGTGTACAATGCTCTGTTTATCCAAAATACAATAGTAATTTGAACAAAGATTCTCCAACAGCCTGTGACCTTCACAACCCAACAATGGGATCAATTTTAATGGGCCCTCTTCACAAGGGATAATCGTAGAGAAAATACACCCTCTCTTATTGCAATAGAGACGAAGAATCATCAAGATATACTCCAATGCTCTACCATAAGTGCAATCTCCTTACAAAACCTTTATAACCCAGCTCAATCTACACCAAATAACAAAAGCTATGAAATGAACTCTCCTTTGCACCGGAAACGAACTCTCTTCAGCAAGTGAAAGAAAACCAGGGTTTTTTTGGTGACTTAATGTTTAGGCGATTAATTTCTTTGGAAAGTATACAAAACATTGAAAAACCATGCTGGTTTTTCTTAATAAAATTTAAAATTTCGTGAGGTGCTGAAAAAGCTCTATTCCAAAATTGATCAAAAACCATGAACCAGAACATGGCTAGTGTCTAACACACCTTTGACCAAGACACTGGAGCCTTCTCCAATGGTTTAAAATTTTTATGAGATGGTGGTAAAGACTCAACAATTCACACATCTTCCATTAGAATATTAATAAAGTGACGGAGATAAAAAAATGTCTTTGAATTCACTGGATCATCACATAAATTTAAAACAGATGTGAGATCTGACATTTTTTGTACTGTTGAAAAAGCATCAAATATTACTAAACATTATAAATATAGGGAGATTTTATGTTTCAAGAAACTAAATTACCCAATTGAGGTCACTTGGCAGAGAAATTGCATTCACCTTGGATCAGGCCAAAATGAAGTATTGTCCAAAATTGGTATAACAAGTACTGCATTCATAATCTTTGCGATGGAAACCATATCACAAATCTGTAGGATATGAATTTTTAATAAATAAACACGACAACAAGCTGGAACCAACATTTATAAAGCGGGATACATGTATATCCTATAGGCCTTTGGGCACTTACTCATGTTCGCATCTGATTCAATCCTCCATTGGCCTTGAAAATAATATAACCATTATGTCGCTCACCTCATTCTGCAAATTAAAAACTTTATTAAAGAAGTTGCAGTGAACTGCTTCACTGAAAAGTAGGAACTATAAAAGGGGAAATATTTGGTGAGAAAAACAAAAGCATACTCTTGTGATGCCATGGATGATCAATGCATTGGACAAACTGTTTACTACCAGGCTTCGACCACAGCTTGTTTGTCAAGTGATAATCCTAGTTTGGAACAATTAGATATTTCAGAAATCATACTATATGAAGGTCGAATCCTTCAAAACAAGAAAAATGCAATTAAAATTGCATATTACAAATTTTAACAGCTAATCTTTCTTTTCAATTTCTTCGATTGATCATGCCTACTTAATGTTTTGGATAGTAATCCATCTTACAGAGTTAAATCTCAAGTACATCTTTGTGCCAACCTTCCAAAAGATTCTTCCCAGCACTAGAGCACACGTAAATGTGAATGTGTATCAAACAATGCTATAATCAGGACTCCTCCAGCAAGTCAACCATTACTTCCACAGGAAGGAACTAAGCTGTCCAAAGAATGATTGTGAGTACTGGGTTGCAAAATAAAGATCCTTTGCTGCTGGAGGTGGAATGCTAAGCTCTTTCACCAATGCTCTGTTTTGCCTTTATAGCGAAGAAACAGATGAAATATTAGAATGTGAGTTTGAAGATGATATCTTTGTGTCTTGTAAACTTCTTGTAATGCTAAACATTGTAAACATAAGGATTCTGGTGGAAAAATATTGATAACTTTAATGCTTACTTATTGAGGGAAGAGTTCTTGTAATGCTTTGCAAATTCTATCCCCAAACCATGTTCAGCACCAATAGAGCTAACTTCCAGCATCCATGTAGCTGGGTTGTATTTATCTTTAATCTTTGGTACTCCTGGAATGGCCTACAGTTTTTCATGATGAAAATCAGAAAATTAACTCACATTTAGGGATTAAATTAGCAGTGGTAGGTCACAAACTCTTCTCATTTTCTAATGACTACAAAAATTTGCAAGTCAATAGCTCAAAGTATTCGACAACCTTGTGAGAATTCTGGCCAAGTGGCCCGAAGAAAATGGCTCTCCCTCTTCTTTTCATTAACAAGAGCTGAAGCCATCATTGTAAGCCAGAAATCAAGACCAAACTCTCAAAAAAACTATACAAGTTGACTTATAATCTAAACCTTAGTTTACCTCGTCAAAAGCTTGAAAGATGTCAATGCTAGGATGATGAATCGTACAGACAACAGTCCTTCCAGTAACTATTGTATTATGAACAGTTCGCATCACAATCGCAGCTGCTCTAGCATCCATACCAGTAGTTGGCTCATCCATGAAAATTATAGATGGATTTGCAACAAGCTCCAAAGGTATTGTTAACCTTTTCCTTTGTTTAGTCGGCAATCTAGTCACACCAGGAAAACCTACTAGTGCATCACTTAAATTATCTAATTCCACAAGTTCCATGACCTCATCAGCAAAGGCCTGCGAATTGGAATATTTTGCAAGTTAGTAACATGACAAGTTGGCATCGTGTCAAAAGAAAACACTACTGGATGGTAGACCAGAGAAAATGATAGTTGTAGACTTACAATTTTGGTTTATATGTCAACATCCTTTGGATGACGGAGAAATGTTGAATATAACAAGGACTCCTGGACAGTTACTTGTGGAGAATGTATATCATTATGTTCACAGTAACCGGAAATCCGAGTAAAGGTTTCTTGTTTTTTGGGAAATCCATAGATTGGGATATCACCAGGTCCACAGCAGAAGGATATAATCCTAAATTTGCATTATTGTTTATGGTCAGTTACCAGACTGATCGCATGTGATAGGTATCAGAATTACAAATATCAGAATGAGATGATATAACTGTTACTGCATGTTCAGTAGAGGAAGGAAGAGCAAAGCAAATACGAGGACAACGGAATATAACAGTTATAGCATGTTCAGTAGAGGAAGGAAGAGCAAAACAAATACGAGGACAACAGAATATAATAGTTACAGCATGTTCAGCAGAGAAAGGAAGAGTACAACAATGCTCAAATAGTTGTATTCACTTGTTGGACTTGGGAGTTACAGCAGACTTGACAAAATGATTTTGGTCAAGTAATTAGATGCACGAACAACAAGCAAAGGATTAAAATACCTTGTGGATACAATATGAATATACATTTACTATCAAACCGAACAAACAGGACTACTTCCTTCTGGGGCACAGATTACCGAAGAGTACAGTATTCCTTTTGTTGCCCCTCTACATTGGAAAAAGGTCATCCTTGGAATATTGGATGATCTCATAGACAGGAAGGAGTGAGTGGGATGTGATTAGCCTAACAGGGATATCCTTGTTAAGGAAAGGGTTGGGTTTATCAAGCTTCCACAAGAAAACTGATCCAATCCATGTAGGATAACTAATGGGTTTGAGAACAAAGTTGGCTACACAACTCTCCATCAAAATGTATGTTATCTTGAAGTTGGAGCCAGAGCAGACATGGTTGCCCTAATTGAATATGTAAAGAGGGGGGTATCTGTATGTGTGATATTTTGCCTTAATGATGTACATTCTCGATGTGCTATTGTTTAGTAATGTAAAGAGGGGGGGTTGTGAGTGGGGGTATCTGTATGTGTGATCTTTTGGCTTAATGATGTAGATTCTCAATGTGCTATTATTTAGTAATGTAAATGCTGATATATTCAAAACACACACAGAGGCCTCCAAAGTAGAGAACCATTGCATCCATAAACACACTTCCATTTTTAACAAGATACAGGGTGTCCTTGCCTCACATACAAATAAAATAAAATACTACAAAACAACAGGATTCATCCAAGACTTATATGTTGGAGAAAGAAGGTTTACCTCATAATGAAGTTTTGACATTGGCATCCATTCACCTGGTCCACAAATATCATAGAGCACAGTTGCTATAGCTGAAACAACATATTTTCCTTCTTTTTGTATTTGCTGAGAAGTATCAGTTTCATGGTCCATCCTCCATGTATCCCCTTTTGGATCTGAATACATTAAACAGTGATATTAGACAGTTTCTAATTCACATTTCATGTCTTTAGGACACTATTAAGTAACAGCTGGAAAGAGAAAATAGGGGGCCACATGGCAACTATAACCTTTGCATTTAAAGTAAAAGTGACAATGAGCTTGCTGAATTTATCATTTCCAGTTCTGTTTTTTAACTAAGAGGAGCTATTGCTCCGCGAAACAATGGATTCCTTCTCCCCACCATGATATGATAACCTGTCAGAGTAGCACACAACACAAGAACAATGCACTATAATATAAATATAGTATCTGGTTATTGCGATTAAGGGGAGGGTGGCTAAAATAAAGTAATTTTTTTGTTTCTTCTTGTATAAAATGTTCAAATAGCATGGAAAGAAAAGCAGATAGGACAGTACCTTTTAGTTTGGAGTTGGATGCTTTGCATGCCACAAAGGAAACTTGCATTGGCGGGAACCGGAGAGAACAAGTACAGATGAAGTAGCTGTACTAGTAAATTAAAAAATCGATTAACAAACTATTGCAATAGTTATTTATTTACAGACCATATACTCTCTTATGGAGAGTATTTTGAAACAATTCGAGTATCACAAATATTTGAAACCAACTAAATGTACAAATAGTATACTTGTATTAGAAGTTAAAAAATGGGCAACAAATTTACTTTCAAACCAAGTATAGGGACACGCTGGGGAAAAAACAGACATGGGTATGAAGTCAATAAGTACAAGGTAAATAAACAGATAGGATAAATGTACAACAAAACTTAAGAATTTAGTATATATTGTGAATTGTTTCTATGTATATACAGTATAGTGTGAACTATTTCTCTGATCATAAGAGAGTATTTGAAACAAATTGAGGATTGCGAATATTTGAAACCAATTTAATGTCCAAACATTCTAAATTGAGTAGAAGTAACAAATGGAAAACATATTTGCTTTGAAACCAAGTATGGGGAGTCCATGGAAAAAAGAATATACATATGTGTAATGACAAGAAGTAGAAGCTAAATATATACATGGATTAAATGTACAATAGAAGTTAAGAACTGAGTATAATGTGAATTGTTTCTATTTACATAGAGTTTGTTGCATTGTACTTGTAAAAGAAGCATTTGTTGGATAGAGTATATACATTAGAGAGGTGCATTACATGCAAGTAGAAGGGAAATATAATAAATGTACATGTATTGTGGTAGTAGTGGAAGCATGTAATATGTACAATGTTTGTGCATTCCATGTGTGGAAAAGGCTAATACATCTATTCAATTAAAGCATAGATTATGGACAAGGTAGTACGTACAAGTCAAGGGTAGTAATGGCAATTGAAGAACATGTGGGAATCAAAGAAGAAGAGTTGTTGGGTTGTAAGGAGAGGGAAAAGGGAATTGCAAGCAAGGAGGATGCTCTAGTCATAAATGCAAGAGGGATTATGGCAATGACAACACCAGGTAATGTTTATGTATTGAGCAAGACAAGGGTGGCGGGATACTAAGTCTTTGCGGATCTTGCGCATGGTGTCCCTTTCATGCATATGGATCATGCGTTGAAGGAAGGGTCTTATTTCTGAGAGAAGCTTAATAGTAGGGTGAATTAGATTCAGTGGGATGTTTGAAGTCGATTGGAAGTGTGCTTCAATTTGTTGCAGCGATGCTTGTTGTTACCTGATTTGCTTGTAGAAGTCAGCAAGGGTGTTCAGGTATTGCATGTCCATGTCTGTTGTTGAAGAGGTAGGAAGAGAAAAAACAGAGCGAATAAAAGCTTAACATGTTCAAATAATATAGAGTAAAGTAAGGCACATCTTTTTTTGTAATTGAATTGCTATACTAACATTTTTTTTTCATAGTACCGAATAAGAAAAGCAAGAAGATATTCACATCATAGATGAAAGGAAAAAAAGTTGAAAACTTGTGTAATGGACATTTTGTTGTTCTTGTTTTTTGTTTGTTCTATTGTAGAGATAAAAGAATGTTGTAAGTGTAATGTTATGGTAGATTCAAGTAGATGAAACAAAACGAAGTTAAGATGTTGGAAGCAAATGAACAAAAATATATGCATGAGTGCAAGAGTGTTTTTTTTGGGGGGTGGATGGGGGGAGGGAAGAAGGTGAGGTTGTTTTGTTTTGGTATTTAGCAAGTGAAAAGTGATAGTATTTGGTTTTTATGGTGTTGTTTGTTTGTTTGTTTTTTTTTGTAACCGAGAAGAGGTGTGGGAAGCAATGAATGGGTGTTATAGCAGATTTCACCACTCCGGGTGAATCACACTTTTTATGGCCTTCCCCTGTCTCGCTGCAGAATCCTTAGACCATATGGACTACTTTTTGTCCTTTGATGTTTCCTTGATCATCCCTAAAAACATATGAAAAATGATACACACAACTTTTAAACCTATAAGCGTGTATATATGCGGGTTTGACCACTAAAACTGCGTACATCGGGATGTGTGCATAATCCAAATCCTTTTGGAGTTTTCCTTGACATGGATCCGACTCATTTGACTCATGGCCTTCCCTATGCCTTGAGATCGCTCGGATTCAACCTTTCATTACCCCTTTGAAAAGCTATGTAAGGAACCCCTTAGTACATTGAAGGCATTAGAGAGAATTGAGAGCAAAGAAACTATAGTCTATTGTTGCCAGAACTTATGCTTGAGTCTGCATCCCTTTGTCCCTTGGAGCGCTTTTGTGTTCTTCCCAAGCTTTCCTTTTGCTTGTGAGCTTGCTATCGAGAGATGGAGGATTGAAATGGTGGAGGCCCAAGTGGGGGATTCAGTTTCTCCGGTTTGCAGACGTGCCGTCAGAGGTTGTATCTTGTAATCTCTGATTTATATTAATAGAAATATCTTTCCCTGTCCAATAATGTGTGTTTGAATGAATATTTTATCCATGGGATTATGTCAAATGCTTGTACATTATTGATTATATATGCTAGAATAGATATAACACCATGATATATAGAATGCTTGTATTGTTTACTTGTTGTTGAAGAAGTAATCTATCAATTCAAGCTGAAGATTGAAAAGCTCAATGGGGATCTACTTCAATCATCCGGAATAAGGTACGAGGTATAATCCTTTAGTGTTATACATTTAATTTCTATTGCATATTGGAAAGGATTGATTTATGGAGTCAAGCTGTCTGTTGTGGTACCCCAAGCCATAGGAATTTCTCTCCGTAACAGAATTGGCGACTCCATCGGGGAGTTCCTAGTAGTTGTCCTTTGGGGGTTGTTTTCTCGGCATTCAATGTATTTGAATTGCTCTTTCTCTCTTGTTTCTGTGTCGGGTATGGGGGCATGTATGCCTGGTAGAGTCTGATTGGTGTGAAGTTTGTCTCAGCCTATCTGTTTGCCTTGATTTTATGCACCTTTCTTCTTGTATGCGAGTTTTTGACTTACAGTCGCGTATACACGCGGTTTCCTCTGCGATTTCCGTGTATACACGCGGATTTACTGCGAACAGTCGCGTATACCCTTGATTTTTCCTTTTTGTGGAAGATAATTAGTTGCTGGGTGAATTCTGATTATTGCTGAGTCTCCTTTGGCACTGCCTGAGTCTGTTTATACCCCTGTTTTTAGGCTAAATTTTTCTTTTTTAAGAAGGTTCTTGTCATGGCATTTTTGATTTTTTGTTTGAGATTAGTGCATTAGAGTTCTTTTACCTTAGTGCTTTGCTTGAGTGTTGTTTGGGTGTGCTTGCAGAGTCTAGGGGTCGTAGAATCATTCTTTTGTTTTTTGCATCTCTTTTATTTTCAAAAAATCCAAAAATATTTGCTTATCATCATGCATTGCATTTTGCACTTTGCATTGTACTTGCACTAGAGTTGCTTTAGAGTACTAGTTAGGACTTCATATAGGAAAATTTGCATTCATCATTTAAAGAAAAATTGTGCATTTCACATAGTAGCATACCCTGTTTTCATGGACACAATGCATTTGTATTGATTGTTAGGTGTGCATTTTACTTCATGTTGCGTCATAACACCATTAGTTGCATGATCATATCCTGTTTTTGAGTAATAAAGCCAATTAAAATCAACGCTAAATTAAAATGAACTACAATCTTTTCTTTTATAGGGTGCACCAACAAGCTTAGGTTTTAGGATCTTGGAATAGTTCATTATAAGTCAATTCTCCAAGATCACTAAACAACAACATGTATGTGTCTGTCCAGGTGAGTGTGTGAAATCCTTGATATAAGCAGTGTTTCTCAGGATCCTCCTCTCAAAAGGGAGTTAAGCACGAGGTAGTGTGAGTGGTTATTGATTGGGATGACCCCTAGTCATAACTGAGTAGCACCGGAGATATTTTCAGGATTGTATTCGTATCTGGGGACTCTTTCGAGAGTTTCGGGCTTTGCTACCCTGCACATATAGTCAATCCCACTTGCGACTGTCCACTTGAGCATTGACTATATTGAGGTGACCTTAGTGGCCTTACCTAGGATATCGAGGGGGTACTTTGTAGGGGTTATTCTGTGGGTGTCCCGACAAGGTTGGGGTCGGACAGCACAGTCACTTTATGTGTTGAAGCTGAGGACCACAATAATTGGTTGCGTACCTCCGCTTGTTGTGTATGGGAGTCTCAAGCCTCTCCTAGGTGAGACATACCTGCTTCATTCGGGAGCTCACTTATCTAGCCCTTGTTTGCTTGCATTTGGCTTTATATTTTATTAGTGATTGCTCTGTGCACGATAGTTGGCCTAGGGTTTACGTAAATAGAGAGTTTTTGCTATTTTTTGAGTCATTATGGATTCGAGTGCGGTTCCTCGCCATTCTTGTCGTTTAGTAGGACTTCTACCTTCTACTTCTCCTCCTCCTTTGGGAGAGAGACCTAGACAGTCCAGGCGGACTATGTCACACATTGATTCACACACCATGGGAGACCGTTTAGAGGATATTCCTGAACCACCTCCTCCCATTCATGTAGACGATGGGTAATTTACTCCTACTTATGATCCTTCACCCGACTTAGCTGAGTTAGGTCCTGTGATTTATGAGATAGGATCCATGCACGATAGACCTACTCACTCTAGGGCTGATTCCCCATTGACGCGTTACTAGTATGGAATGTCGGAGGACGCCGAGACTCATTTTGAACCTGCCAGCACTAGCTACGGTAGTTATGCTATGTCTGGTTTCCCTACACATGATTTGGCATTTCATGTCGAATCCGACTTCAAGCCGAACACTATGCCTGGGGGCACTCTCATTCCTTACCATGCGGAGAGGTTTGGGAGCACTAGTCACATTGCACCTTCCATCCCAATGGTGGAAGTTACATCATATATCCCTCCTAGGTCTAGAGTTAGCGATCCAATTAGGATACCAGACCCGAGACAGGTGACGATAGGTGGTAGTACATACTTGATTACTCAAATTCCTTCGTCCTCTATCCCTAGTTCTTCAAATGTCCATCCTCCACCTTATTCACGTGGTCCTTCGAGTTGGCACATGGATACGAGTTAGCTCTGTACTGCGGTTACTAGACCAATTGTGTCTCAAGTTCACATACCGCCCGCTGCTTCAGGAGGTTATGTTCATGCTTCTAGAGGTCATATTACTACATCCGTGGCCTATATCCCTACTTCCGGTATGTATATTCCTACTTCCGGAGCGTATCTTCCTACCTACGGAGTGTCTCATGGGGCATTGCATGCGATGACCTATGGACCCTATTATGGGACGCAGTATGGATAGGGTTCTTCACCTTATGGATGCGGGTATCAACAACCTGCTTACTCTCCTAATTACGGCTTTGTAGCTCCTACTAGTCAAGGTCCACCATACTATGGTGCTTCCACGCCACCCTATATGGGTCTCATACGGGAGGAGGACACCAAGGCCAAGGCCATGGTGGCAGTCAACCCTATATGAATCAAGGAGCGATCCATCGACCTCATCATCCTAGGCTCCATTTCCTCGCGACGCTTAATCTTCCCAACTTATCGAGACTGACGAACGATCCTGTAGCTCATGACCCGGCTTGGATGGCTGTCCCTACCAAGCTTCCTTCGGACATACCTAAGTTCGAGGGAAAACCGGGAGAGGATCTGAGTGAACACATTACTACCTTTCACCTATGGTGCTCTTCGAATTCATTACATCAGGACTCAATCTGTTTGAGACTATTTCAACGCACCCTCACAGGGCCTGCTGCAAAATGGTATATAGAGTTACCTAGGGGTGCTTTCACATTGTTCGACGACCTTGCAATGACTTTTCTTAATCACTTCCAGCTACCAGTTCGTTATGACGTTGGTACTGAACTCTTGTCAACATTTCGGCAAGATAAAGCCACACATATTTCTGATCATATTCAAGAGTGGCGTAGACGGAAGAGATTAATTAAAGCATTTATATCGCCAGAGTTCTTCCTCAAGTGGTTCCTCAAGTCGTTATTGCCATATATAGCGAAGGATGTTTCTACATCCGGAGTGCAGAATGAGGAACAAGCGATTTTTAGGGCGCAGGAACTGGACTTGATCTATGCTCAGTCCAGTTTGTTGTATGAGATTATTCCCAATGCTCCTCATTTCAATTTTGATCCCAAAGTCAAACCTGGACCACATGCCGATGGCATTGTGGGTTGTACAAGTGTGAAACCTGCAGATTCGGTTGCAAAACAAGTTGGTCAATTGTCAATCAACCAATCTGCTTCGGGACAAGCTATGGCTTCGTCTCAACCCGCCCAAACGGTGAATGTACTTTCTGTGCAATCGTCGGACCAGAAGGGTAACCAGCAGCCCGGACGGAATAGAAAAAAGGGTAAAAATAATCGTAAGGGTGGGAATAAGAATGAGAATGCTAACAATAATGACAAGAATGGTCAAAATGCTGGGGGGGACAAGCAAGCTAAATGTAAGGTTAAGTTCCCTTGCAAGTTATGTAAGGACGATCACCTCACTTACTTGTGCCCTCGGATTGAAGAAGCTTCGAGATTCTTAGCACAAGGCCCAACTGTGCTAACTAACCCTTTTTCACATAATCAAAATATGAAATCGAAGTCCCATGACCAGTCTAGTGATGATGATCCACCGGAGGGTAGTGTTCGTGGGTGCATTAACATGGTCCATGTTGCAAAAGTTGTGACTCGTGCGAAAGATTATAGTTCGTCACAACCCAGCCCAGGGAAAGAGCCTGATCCACCAGGGTCCCCTTTGCACATTGAGAAACCTGTGGATAAACTTGAGGCTGCACCTCGCATTCCTAAGGGACTCCTTAAGCATTCAGGGCATAATCCAAATGCCCGAGCCACCCAAAATTATTCAGTTGTCGAGGATTTGGGCCACACTCCTTGTGTGATGTCTGCATTGGAAGTGTTTCAAAGTTGTCCTTCGCAAAGGAAGGCGTTTCTTTCTGCCCTTGGTGTGAACGGTGATTATTCTTCCTTGGTGATCAAATTTGAAACCGCAGGACTTCAGCCTCGCTTGCCCTACTATGTGTCTCTTTTGGTGCATGTAGAATGTCTTAATATGACCGTCAAGCGCACTATGATTGACGAGGGCGCTGCTGCTTCTGTGGTGTCTTTGTCCAGTTGGAAGGGTCTGGGTTCTCCTGAGCTGTCTAAATCAGCGACTATGTTAACTGCATTTGATGGGAGATCTTTTAGGCCACACGACATCCTTCCTTCCCTTAAAGTCTGTTTGGGGGGGAAGACCGTTGTGATAGACGTTGAGGTGGTTGATGCGCCCCTTGACTACAATCTCTTGCTGGGTAGGAACTGGATGTATAGTATGCAAGCCGTTGCTTCTTCCTTGTTCCACGTTGTATGCTTTCCACATAACGGGAAGATTGTAACAATTGATCAAATGGCATTCAAGAATCCTTCTATTACCGCATCTTCGAGAGCTTTGATCCCGATCGTTGAACATTCTCAGCCGGCAACTGGGAGTGTGGGTGTAGGCATGTATCCATCCCTCATGGGAAGCTTTAGTTGTCCTGAACCGATCCTCATGATAGGATCTAGTTTCGATGAGGCTTCGACATCTACGACATCGGTGTCTTTTCGCATGACCCATATGGAAGATCCTTGGATTCTTCCTACACCGAGTACTTCGAGTGAGCCTGTCAAGACGAGCGTGCCGTTTCCTACAGCTATGATAACTTATCAAGCTAATCTCATGAGTGTTGCAGAGCCTGGTTCTTACTCTTCGCGGACAGAGGAGGAGGACCCTTATGTGCTGCCGGCATGGGCAGTACAGTCTTCTCATGCCCATGACTACCTTGATACAGTTTTCCCTTCGGATGAAGCAATTATCGAGGTTATGTCGGGAGTTGAGCCACCATGGGAGGAACTTCATCATAGATCGTACTTTCTTCCAGAGCTTGACCATTTGGAGCGTGAGGATTTTAGGGCGGTTCTTAGTCAGAGAGTTGGTAGTACTGTGGTTCCATTAATCTCTCCTGGTCTGATGGTTGATGGAAACATGGCGAACATATCTTCAACGATTCCTATCAACATCTCTCACGATCCTGGCACGATAGAGAATGTCTATATTGGGGCGGAATGTTCCCATGCTGAGATTCTGGAATACACCAAGCTATTTAAGGAATTCTGTGATATTTTTGCTTGGTCTTACGACGAGATGTTAGGTATTGACCCTCAAATTGTCGAACACGAGATTAAGACTTACCCCAACGCTAAGCCTGTTCGACAGCGTTTACGCGCAGTGAATCCTAGGAAAGCACCCGCCATTAAGGCAGAGATAGAGAAGCTATTGAAAGCCAGTTTCATCTATCTCGTTCCCTTGACAGAGTGGGTTTCAAACCCCATTCCGGTGGATAAGAAGAAGGGAGCGATCCACATATGTACTGATTTCCGTGATTTGAATCGTGCCTTTCCCAAGGACAACTTCCCCACACCATTTATTGATCAGATTTTGGATGAGTGTGCGAGTAGCGAAGTGTTCTCCTTCATGGACGGATTTTCCGGGTATAATCAGATATAGATTAAGCCTGAGGACCAACATAAAACTGCATTTATTTTTCCTTGGGGAACGTTTGCATATCGAAAAATTCCTTTCGGCCTTAAAAACGCCGGAGCTACATTTCAGCGGGCAATGACCTTGATCTTCCACGATCTCAAGTCTATTATTGAAGTATTTTTGGATGACCTTGCTGCTCATTCTCGTATGAGAATGCATCATCCCTATCACTTGAGATTGGTATTTGAAAGATGTCGACACTATTCAGTTAGATTAAATCCTCATAAGTGCATCTTTTGCGTGAAGTCAGGTCGTTTGTTAGGATTCATCGTTTCGAAAGAGGGTATAAGAGCCGACCCTTTGAAGGTTGAGGCAATACTTCAATTGTCTCCCCCGAAGAATATTCGTCATCTTCATTGTTTGCAAGGCATGGCAAACTTCTTACGAAGATTTGTGGTCAACTTTGCCAATTTGACTAGAGGCTTCATGCGTCCCTTGAAGAAGGATACTCCATTTGATTGGGATGAGCGAGCCCAGGAGTCCTTCGATGCACTCAAGCGAGCCCTAGCATCGGCCCCAGTGATTAGTCCTCCAGATTATAGCCGTGATTTTCTATTATATGTGGCCACGTCCTTAGAGACGATTGGTATGGTTTTGGTTCAAGAGGATGAGGAGCTCCAAGAGCATGTCATATATTATCTGAGCCGAAACCTTATTGACGCAGAGATTCGTTATTCTCATGTCGAGAAGCTTGCTTTAGCTACAGTACATGTGGTTCAGCGGTTGAGACATTATATTCTCCTTCACCAGACCTTGGTTGTGACCCATGTCAATCCATTTCAATTTGTCCTCACCCGAAGGATGATTGGGGGAAAGTATAATAAATGGATTGTCATTCTACAAGAATTCGATCTCGAGTTTGTTTCGGAAAAATCGAAGAAGTCTTTAATTTTTGAAAATCTTATATTGGATTTCTCGAGCAAGGACGAGGAGTTGGTTTGTGAAGTTACGTTTGTCGATGAACACATCTTCTTAATCTCAACGTTAGACCCATGGTATGGGGATATCATAGTATATTTACAAACACAGAAGACCCCTACTCATCTCTTGCGAGATGAACGACGATGATTACATCACGTCTCTAAAAACTACCTCATAGTCGACAATACTTTGTACCACCGTGGGGTAGATTCCATTTTACGACGTTGTTTAACTCATGAGGAGGCTGAGGTAGTGCTGAATGATTGCCAAAGAGGGGCGTGTGGTGGTCATTTATCTGGGCTTTCTACAGCTGAAAAGATTTTAAGAGCAAGTTATTTCTGGCCGCCGATCTTTAAATATTGTATTGATGCGGTTAATAGGTGCCGCCCTTGCCAGGTGTTCGCACGTAATATGCGCTTGAAACCTGCCCTGTTACATCCCATTATCACCGTCGGTCCCTTCACTAAGTGGGGGCTCGATTTTATGGATTGCAACCCAGCTTCAGCTGGGGGCCACAATCACATTATAGTGGCTGTTGATTACTTCACGAAATGGGCTGAGGCTATGCCTACAGTAAAATCCGACGGTGAGACAGCCGCTCACTTTGTGTTGAACCAAATTATTACTCAGTTCGGGATTCCGAAAGAGCTTGTCACTGACCATGGCTCACACTTTCAGAACCGTATGATGGAAGAGTTGGCATCAAAGTTAGGGTATAAGCAAGAGCACTCCTCTTCTTACTACTCTCAAGCAAATGGACAGGTAGAGGCAGTGAATAAATCACTCAAATCCATTCTCCAACGAACCATAGCACAAAGCAAGACGAATTGGCACATTATGTTATACCCTGCTTTGTGGGCATATCGAACTGCTGTTAAGACTGCCACTGGTTTTTCTCCATATCAAATTGTGCATGGAGTGGAGTCGATATTGCCAGTTGAATGCGAGATTCCTTCATTGAAGCTAGTTGTGGAACTCTTACCAGACACTTCACCTTTGGAGGAGCATTTGGTTCACCTTGAGCAACTTGATGAGCAGCGTCAGGATGCCTTGGTGGCTCTAGAGGTTAATAAGCGTCGCGTAAAGGCCCAATATGATAAGTCTATCCATCCAAGGGTGTTTAGTGAAGGAGACTTGGTCCTTTTTTGGGATCAACCGAAAGAACTCTTGGGGGAAGGAAAATTTAATCCTATGTGGCGTGGTCCTTACATGGTCAAGCATGTATTAGAGAAAGGTTCCTATGAGTCAGTGGATTACGAAGGGATGGCCTTGGTGGAGCCTAGAAATGGGCTCTATCTTAAGAAATACTATGCATGATTTTCAGCCAAGACTGCTTATTGTATATTATTGTATAGCTTTGGATAGTTAGGTCTTTTTCTTATCGTGATCGGGTTTGTGATTAGTTTCCATTTCTTTTGGCAGATGTTAATGGAATCTTCCACCTACATAGGATTCACGGATGGTGCAAGCCGTCACACTCAACACTCAGCCTCTGCTGCTTGGGTGATTTATACTCCTATGGGTCAGGTACTGTCTTCAGGAAGTGTATGTCTACGGCCATATTCCAACAATGTTGCTGAATATAGCGTCGTTATTGAGTTTCTACGGGATGCCATTCTACATGGCGTTCTATCTTTTGAGGTACGTCTTGATTCGGAGTTAGTAGTGTCATAGCTCAATGGTTTGTACCATGTTAGAGATCTGATGTTATTGAGAAGGTTCTTGCATGTGAGATTGTTAGAACGGCAATTTGACAGTATAACATATATACACATTCCAAGAAATAATAATCAAGTTGCTGAATCATATGCTAACCATGTGTTAGATTGGCATTTGTTTCATTCACAATAAATTAATCACAAACACAATTTTTACACATGTAAATAAATAAATCGATCATCATAAAACTTTTTATATATACATCAAAAATGTGGTCATACATAGTTTCATGATACAAAATTGGGGCTTTTTAAGCCACCATCATATAGTACACAATCATACAAAATGTATACACTCCCAGGTGTCTAATCCTGTGGAGGAGGAGGAGGGTTGTGATCATGGAACGTCACTACGGCTCTAGCTAGCCGTCGAAATAAATGCAGCCATGCGCGTGGTACACCCACCACCTGTCGCTGCATGGCCTCAGGCAAGTCCTCAACATGCGCCATGGGAACTCTATGAGTCAGTCTCACGAAGTTGGTATGAATGCTCTGGAGCGTTCGTTCCGCATCCACACCAGTGATGTCATCTCCTTTTCCCCTTTGTCTATGACGAGGGAAGCCCTCTGGCTGCCGTGGTCCCACATCTGCACACAAATGGTAGATGTCACTATGTATTGTCATGCAAAAACATGTCTTTTTGATTCCATATAATCAAGAAAACACAAAATATTAAATAACTCAAAAAATTTAAAAAGAGTGAGGGTCGAGATTCGTTACCTATATCGCCATATCCCGATCCTGGTGGTAGCGGCATGTCCGGGTCCCCCCGGAAATCTATCCCTGCATAGGGGTAGTCATCGATGGCAACTATCTGTCGTCGCCACCATGGAAAGAAGTCAACTGGATATGGGTTGGCCACCCTAACACCCCCCAGTCTGTGCATAGCATCTTCCCAACGCCATTGGGCCGGATCTCGAACCCCGTGGAGAGGAACGTCCACTCTAGGGCTCAATCCTGGAACATGCTCGAAGAAAAACATGCTCAAAATACTGCTGAACCCGAAGTTCCGCACCCTGCCTTCCTTACACTCACTGAGCTGGTGTTTCATGTTGTTCAGTAGTGTAGTACTCCAATCGTAAATAGTGGGTCTCATGCACTCCACTGCATAGAACATTAGAGGCCGCGAGGCCTAGTGGAGTGATGTTAAGCCGACTACCCTGTCCAATGTCAATAATATGGCCTTTAGGCCTAGCACTTGTATAGCATTGGTAGGGACCTGACTCCCCACCTTCTCCGTGTCTGGATAATAGTACATTGCAATGTACTCGTCGATAGTCAGGCCACCCCCTAGCCCACCACGGGAACGAAGGTTCACCACCTCCCCTCGTCTAGAAAGCCCTGTGATAAAGTATATGTCCTCCACCTCTATGGTGAGGGACATCCCATCAATATGAAAGGACTCCGAGTCTGGATCCCAATAGTCTACCAACATCTGTAGCAGTCTTGGTTTGGCCCTCAAACCACCAAGACACCAAAACTTGTAGAGTCCGCATGCACGTAGAGCTTGTTGAGCCATTAAGTCGGCCCTTAGTGCTTCCTCTACTTCACCATGCTCACGCTCTCTCCATTCTAACACCATCCTACAAAAGAAATTGGAAATTTTCCATTAGTTTATTGAAAAAATCATATGTGTGGCCTCATACGCGACTGTTTTCAAAACAGCCACATATGTACGTGGGTTTGAGGCCCTTTTCCGCGTATATCCAGCCCTATACGCAGAAAAAACCTCGATTTCCATGTGGGCCACAGCACTCATCTTGGGTTGGCCTAGAAACCCGATTAGACCATGGAAATTCATAAAAATTATATCAAAATGCAAGAGGAGAGCATGAGTAAATACCTGGAAGAAACGGTAGTGAATTCTGCCTGCTTGATCTCCTGGAATTCGCTGTTGAAAATCAGAGCTCAAATGGGTAAAAGTTTCAAATGATTTATATTTTTTACTATTTATAGAAAATTTTCAAATATTTGAAAATTTTTACCCCATTTTCTATAGTTTTGACATTTTTTAACCATTTTGGACCGTTTTTGACATAATTTGTGATGTAGAAGACCTTTTTCAGTGCCGTTTCAGCCATTGGATTGACCTGTTCGTGCCGATCTCAGGTATCATGTCTAAACTGGCATATAGGTTAGGTTTCACCACCGTTTGCATTTTGCATGACCTTATGACCATATCACCATGACCTTAGGTAAAAACCCACTCTATTATGTCACAGAACCTTCTTGCTGTTTTAGAAGTGGCATGATATGAGTGGTAGAACTTCACCTTACATGGGTACCCTAGTTAGCGCCTTATTTGCATTTGGTGCCCATGCCGATGTTTTCTCCTTAGGGGTGTGGGAGTCCGTTGTATAGTATTGCCATGACATTTCGCAAGAGCCTCATACCCCTCTTGATCTTATGTTGGCCTTCTTCCCTCAGGATTCCCTCATGTCAAGTTGTGAATGCATTATCATGAGCTTTTCCTGCCTAATTGAGCTTTATGCCGGCTCCCCTGACATTCTGTTTCAGCCATATAGCCCGAGCTTGTCTCATTTCTAGCCATGCAGAGCCATTTTTTATATCCTTCGCAACTTGATTCCCTTTTTATCGGGAGGGGATTTTCCCCCGAGTGTCGATATCCTACACATGTATCCTTGAATTGAGCATAGGTATGTTCCACTTCTTGGAACTAGTTTGTTTGCCCTTATGACACTCGTATCCTCCTAGTTTGTATCTCTAAATCTATTTTATTCTTTTTTCAAGATTTTTAAATAACTGAAAAAGTCCAAAAAAAATCAAAAAACCAAAAAGCCGAACAAGGAAAGATGTTATCTTTGGCAGCTGTTGAGTCATGTCGCCTTCGAACAGAGCACTGTATATCACATCCATTGGTTGGGTTATAGTTTGACTTTAGGAACTGTACTTGTTTATCTGAGTTTATCCCCAACGACTGGTTAAGCTTCGAGTCCCTATGGAGCCTCTGTTGATGCCTCCTGTGTCACAGAGATGTCCCAGTTTGTATATCGAGTCTATGCTGCCTTCATTCAGTCACCATACGCCGTTATGCTCTTGTTCGAAGGAAGTTGAAACCTAAGTCGGCCATTCCTCAATTATCTTGACTTTGCATGTCGGCCATTCCTGGTACAGTTACTGGCTCATGCACCTTATGATCGAGTCCTTCCACATTATACAACTTTGCTGAGTACCTCGTGTTGGATGATGGGGGATGCCTTAATGCCCTCCTTCCAGCAGATTTCATCCCATCGAATTCAAATCATTTATTCTGGGATTGGAATCTAGAGTCATTTTGAGTGCCTTGAGACTTGCAGTCATCAGTGGCAGGTTCTCTCGCCATTGACAGTTCTTGGGAATACATCAATGTCCCCTGATCGATGGATCCTCTCAAGTGTTCAACCTCAACACATTTATTCACACTTGTTAGTTTTCACTTTAGTACCTTGATTCCCATTTTCATTATCGATGGATGATCTTGCGTCTGTTAACGGTATACATTAATGACTGGTAATCAAACGATGGACTACTATGTTCGACCTCGACACCTCTATTCACATAGTAGGACATGTACTCGTAGCGGTTTGTGTAGAAGACTTGGTGGCATCTCTTATATGCTACCTCCTTGATCGTGCCAGTGTTCATGAGATTTTAGTTCTCGTGACTTGATTCCAGCATATGTCATACATTTCCAGCCATTGTGGAGATCTTGATCTATTATACATATTCATCCATTTTGGAGATCATGGTCCTTCGTATATCTTCATCATGGAGATTATGATCTACGTATATTGTACGTGGCGATGACCACATATGTGATATCATGTATTATGCCTATTCATGGCCATTGTACTCTTATGTATCCGGGACGACTATATGTACTTGTATTTATGTGCAGAGTTGTATTATTGTACTATGTTGATTGGGTGGCTGGTCTTCCATTTGGGATCCTTCATCACTCCACTTCTGGGATGGACTTATAATGTATTTCGGCCATCGTATGACCCGTCTGACCTCACACATTAGGGGGCATCTGTTATAGCGGATTTCACCACTCCAGGTGAATTACACTTTGTATGGCCTTCTCCTATCCCGCTGCAGACTTCTTAGACCCTATGGACCACTTTTTTTCCTTTAATGTTTCCTTGATCATCTCTAAAAACATATGAAAAATGATACACGCGACTTTTAAACCTATAAACGCGTATATACGCGGGTTTGACCACTAAAACTGTGTACATCAGGATGTGTGCATAATCCAAATCCTTTTGGAGTTTTCCTTGACATGGCTCTGACTCATTTGACTCCTGGCCTTTCCTATGCCTTGAGATCGCTCGGATTCGACCTTTCATTACCCCTTTGAAAAGCTATGTAAGGAACCCCTTAGTACATTGAAGGCATAAGAGAGGATTGAGAGCAAAGAAACTATAGTCCATTGTTGCCGAAACTTATGCTTGAGTCTGCATCCCTTTGTTCCTTTGAGCACTTTTGTGTTCTTCCCAAGCTTGCCTTTTGCTTGTGAGCTTGCTATCGAGAGATGGAGGATTGAAGTGGTGAAGGCCCAAGTGGGGGATTCAGTTTCTCCGGTTCGTAGACGTGCCATCAGAGGTTCTATCTTATAATCTCTGATTTATATTAATAGAAATATCTTTTCTTGTCCAATAATGTGTGTTTGAATGAATATTTTATCCATGGGATTATGTCAAATTCTTATACATTGTTGATTATATATGCTAGAATAAATCTAACACCATGATATATAGAATGCTTGTATTGTTTACTTGTTGTTGAGGAAGTAATCTATCAATTCAAGCTGAAGATTGGAAAGCTCAACGGGGATCTACTTCAACCGTCCGGAATAAGGTACGAGGTTTGATCCTTTATTGTTAGACATTTAATTTCTATTGCATATTGGAAAGGATTGATTTCTGGAGTCAAGCTGTCTGTTGTGGTACCCCAAGCCATAGGAATTTCTCTCCGTAACAATGGGTGTAAGCATATGTGAGCAACTATGTTAAGCAACATGTGGTGCAATTGATCTAGAGGCAATAAAAGTTTCTTCTTGTTTTCTTCGTTGGACAGGAGGGCTATCCTTCATACATGCATAGCGAGCAAAAGAAAAAGATGGCATTATTCATAGGTCAGTGAGTTGTCTAACTCTTGAAACTGCAGTAAATATTAGCCCTTGTTGATCAATGTTTCATATGTCAATTGTTGCCTTCTATAAGGTCATTCCTTGTGATTTGTGGATTGTTAAACCCCAGGCCATGCAAAGGGAAATTTGTCTATGAGAACCTCTTGTTAAAGGGAGGATTGGGATGTAGGTAGGGTTAGAAGCATCCCATGGTGGGCCTTTGTAGTTGACAAAGTCAACAACAACAAACAAAGGAAGCATAGGTGGAGTAGTGGCGGTGTTGTACAATATTGAAACAACTTGACCAAGAGCACCATTAACAAGACCTACCTCAACCCAAAGGTTTGTTGTAAGCATAACTTGTTGACCAATGGCAAGGAGTACGACCATATCTAATTGTTCATCTTCTGGTGCAAGCAGTAGTGTTTGTTTCCTAACTTCTGCAAAACATAATGCAATCAAGACATTTAGTTGTTTAAGCATTTGTTTGTTGTGTAAGGAAACAGAATTGTTAGTTGAGAACAAATGGGTGGATTGATCAAATACGTGGTTCTCGGTTTGAGAGAGGGAAGAGGATGTCCTTGACATAAGAAGGGTCCAATCGGGAATAGTTGGTGTTGCATTCCTAAGATTGAGGAGAAGTTGGCGGCACTGAATCTGAGAAGGGTCATCTCTTTGTTGACGAAAAACCGTTGAGAGGGTTATGAATGTGTCAAAGGTACGCCAAAGTGTGTTTCCACGTGATGCTCCTACATACATGGGGATATCTTTAACAGGTGGAAGTTGACCAAGGTCACCTATGAGGATGATAGAGCGGCCTCCAAAAGAGGAAGTTCGATGGGAAGGGAATGTTTCCCGAAGACGAGAGTCAATGTTGGATAAGAGCTTTAGTCCAATGAAACTCATCTCATCAATTAGCACATAGCGTATATGGAGGAGTCGTTCTTGAAGGTTTGCAAGGGCTTGGCCCTCAATATGAAGCATAGTATTTATTGGTATCCGAAGGGCAAAATGTATTGTAAGGGAATTTATGTTAAATTCCGCAACGCCAGTTGGAGCAAGTAGGAGAAGAGGGGATGAGTTATTTAGAGATGATGAAGAGAAGGCAGCTCGCAAGCATCCAATTAAATAAGATGTTCATGTTCCTGCAATTCCTTGGATGATCATACGTAATAGTTTTGTGGTAGTGTGTTGTGTGTAGTGGGACATAATAATTTCAAAGGCTGTGCGTTGTGTTGGATAAAAGCAATTAGGAGAAGCAGGAGTTGAAAAATGTTGTAGTTCTGCTTGGTTTAATGAACGGTTCAAGTCAAGAAATGAGATGGCTGATTTTTGCAAGTGTAAAGGTATCTGCGTGTGGCCCTAATTGTGATTGGTGTCAAAGTTACGATGACCAAGCATGTCAAGATCAGCAAGTTGTAGGTTGTTCCCAGGGTGGAGTTGAGAGAGGAGTTCCCATTCTGACATGTCGATAGAGCAGGGAGGATGATCTTCATGAGGGGGAGGTGTATCAACAGAAATAGTTGGAGGGGGTGAAGGTTGTCGGTCAACATGCCAGGGATTGTAGCTCTCACGAAAGGATTCCCATGCAGAGACAACTTCCAAGTCTGAGGAGCCAATATCTTTTGGCACATTGCGGAAATGTTTGTACAGTAAGAGTTCACTCCAATAGAAATTGACATAAAGAGGAGAGGTGGAAGGAGGGATGTCAAGGAAACGAGGAAGGACACGCACAATCTTGGTCAGTTTGTGGAGCTTCCATTGACATTTTTTCCTACGTGCAGAAAAGGACCAAGAGCGGGAAGCTTCGAGGAGGGAAAGGTGTTCAAGTGAAGGGGGTCTTTGCATGTATGTGGAAATGAAGTTGTTTGGCGGGGGGGTGTTGGGGACGTCTAGCAAGACACGTTTGAAAATGATCTGGGAGGTGTTCAGGGAAAGAAATGTATGACTGCAAAGAGTCAAGGGAAGTTTTTGTAGCATATGGCAGGTTTCTCAGTGTGCTACAATGTCTCGATCAGCCATGGTTTTGGACAATAGTTTTCGGATAGGTAATAAGATTCCCTCTTCTGCAAGGGCGGCATGTGCAATACGTGTTAGAATGTCATGGTAGCTCTTAGATTTGTTCTCTACTTTCGAAGCATACTTTGAAATGTATGAGAGGACAGCATGGCGCGAGAGCACAGGCTAGCAATCAACATTAGCACTCCATACCGAAAGCATAAGAGCGTTGTGTACGTTTAGAAGTGCATCATTTCTAGCGGGGGTATATTTTTTTTGGCCAGAGCTGTCAATGAACATAGAATATGTTTCCTGTAGTTCAAAGGGGAAACCATAGCGACAAATGAGGGTTGTGCCTTTTTTGCAAAGACAAGAGAATTCATTGCATTTTGTGTGACGTTGCATAGAATTGACAAGGGTTTCATAGTTGTCATTTTGGTTTCCTTCACGTATGGAGGATGCTGCAAGTGTGCAAGGGTCTTGGTGAGATGCTCGATAGAAGGCGGAGACACGAAGGTGCGTAGGATGAGGGTTCCATGCTGTTAAGAAACTGTCAAAGCATGTTTTTGCAGTATCAACAATGAGGGGATCATTCCAATCAAGGTTGTCCATATTGGGTGTGTCCTCCAACCAAAGGAATCCATGTATATGAGCAGAACCTCGATTTTTCCATTCATACCTGTATTAAGAAGGGAAGCAAAAACAAAATACAAAGTTAGGAAAAAATTCGAAATGTGAAGCAGTAAAAGGAAATAAAATGCAAAGAGTGAGAGGAACAAACCTGCACCAGTAATCTTTTGTCTTGAATGTGTGTAGCAGAACCTCTTCAAGGAAGGTGGTGAATCTATGGTGCATATATAGAGATGCAGTATGTGGATTGGTTATAATGTTATGAATTCTCCATTGGAATTATGAAGGCAATAAAGTGGGTGGATGGGAAGGCATGAGCATGTGAAGGTCATGCCATTTGGTGTTAGCTGCATTGAGGGTTAAAAAAAAGGTTGGGCTACCAAGCTGGGTGATCATATCACACAACTCACCTCGTTGTTTGTTCCAGAAAGAGTGGGCGCCACATAGAGTAGAGCCAAACCGCATGGCATGATCAGCAACATGAGAGTCTGGCTTCTGGCTGAGCTGTGTGCGCAAAGCCGAGACAGTTGCGGGGAGGGTGTCTGCTAGGTTGCGTTTAACAAAAACAGTTGCTATAGCCTGGCTGCGATGGTGCATCATAAGGTTGTACAAGTAGTAGAGGAAGCGAGGGTGTTGAGCAAACCTATTATCATGGAATCGAATAAGGTGCAAAGCATATTCCTGCATGGAGACTTCGTAAAGACGAGGTTGTTTTAGCATGGGAACCCCTGTGGGAAATAGCATTGGGAATGCCATTGAGAGGAGCCCTTCCGTATTGTATTCATTTATTGGAGAAAGACCAATGGGGGGCTAATCAATTGATGTTGAAGGGGTGGTAGGGGTTGTAGATGCAAACCGCCTAATTTCTTCAGTCTCAGTGCGAAAATCTGGGAGTGCAAAAACAAAAGACGAGGTTTCAATGCTTGTTGGAATTGGCATTGAAGGTGTTGCATCATCAGTAGTGGGTGAGGGTAGTTGGAGGTCAGGCCCAGGGGTTGTGGCATGGTGAAGAAGGGAGGACACATTTGTGGGTTCAAGTGGCAAAGCATGTAATGCTTGGAGGTCAAGGTGGACATCCTTGTAATACGGGTCATTGGAGATTTTGAATTCCAATGCAGCTAGAACATTTGAATGGCTAACAATGAATTCATAAGGCTTGTTTGCAGCATTGAATTTGCGAACATCAAGGATGTCCAAGTCTGCTAAGAGGCATGGAAGAGAGGTGGCTCTTGTGGAGATATCTTGTGAGAAACTAATAGTATGGTCGGAGTATTTGTATTGGCCACCACGTGCATGCGTAACTTGAAGTATTGGATTGACTCGGGCAATTAGCATTTCTTCTATTTGAGTCAGGCGTGCAAGTTCAATTGGTTGATTTCCAGGATCCATGTTGTTATCTGTGGAGAAGCGATGGCCATGTCGCTTATTACTACATCGAGAGCATGTATAGATTGCATTTGAGAAATTTGTTTTCATTTTTGGATATGATTCCTTGCATATGGAGCAAACATGAAATGGGTGGAGGCGAGAAAGTCGGTTAAGAAAGCAAGCGTGACCATCTGGCAAGGGGGTGGTTGGAGGCGGGGGTGTAGTGGATGTGTGCATTGGGGTAGGGTTGATTGAATCATTGATGTTTCCACTCCTATATTGATAAGTAAGACGTCTATGCACATTTTGGCGGTCCTTTGTTTGGCTATAAATAAGCCTTCTATGTGCATTTATTTGGTCACGTGTAGTATTGGGCAACATGAGTTGTTGAAGAGGAGTTTTCCTTGAACCTGGAGGAGACATTGATGGGAATTTCAAATGTTATAAATTTGTAATTGTAAGAAAAATTAGAGGCATGTACATTAAAAGCAAGATATGCAAAGTACAAATAAGAAGGTGTGTCTACATATAGAAAATAACGCATTGAGAACGTTTTTGCAAGAAATAAGGTAAAAAGTAGTTTTTGTGATGTATGTGGAGCATGTATGTATGTGAAAAGAAACCAAAGAGCAGCATAATAGAAAAAAGAAATCCACATATATGACATAATAAACATTGTATACATGTAAGAAAATGTGAAATGCTAGATGGATAGATATGTATGGCGTGCTTTAAAAATAACCACGTAATGTATATGATAACACATCTGCCATGTGAGCACAAAATTTACAGTAGCTAATTACATTACAGATATTTGAAAAAGACAAGAAAGTAAGGAAAAAGTATATATACAAGCAATGAAGGAAGGAAAGCGAGGGGTGGGGGGATATAGTGATCATGATGAAGTGGAAGAAACATAATTGGGTCGAGATGAGATGGAATGCATTTGGAGAGATGGGATGGTGTATTGTAGGGTACGATGTGTTGAAGCAAGGAATGAGGGAAGAGTAAGATGTGGAAGGATGAGTAAAAGCGGTGGTTGGAATAGCCGAGGGTGGAGTATATGAAGGGGAGGTTAGAGACGGTGTGCAATAGGATGGCTTTGAGTAGTGAGTGCAGATATTTCTTCAAGGAGCTTGGTTGATGCAACAGCATAAGGAAGCTCTTCAGAATTGGCAATGGTTGTCTTCAAGCGTGTACTGGAGTTGAAAGTCTCCATCTTAATGGATAAGGTGAACAAGTATCGGTGCGAAGTTACGTGTAGAGAGAGATTCTTTATGGCCGAGGGCTCACTGGTGAGCAGGCATAAATCCTTTGTAGAGACACCAAGTAGTTTGTTCGCTGCATCATCAAAATCTATGGCCCCGTTGATCTGGCCGGTGTGGTCTTGCAAGGAAAGCTTTAAAATGTATCTGTAGTCACATTCTGTGAATTCACCATCACATTTGCTGCAATGCCAAGTGTTGAAAGCTCTATGTGCAACTTTCTTCATGCATTGAACACCATCAACAAAGAGAGGGCATGCAAGGAAGTGGAAGTCATCCATGTTAATGTCAACAATGGAAGCGTGCACAAACAACCATAGGGTCTTATCAGAGGGTTGTATGCTTTGCAAGTCAAAAATTGTTCTAAATGGGTGTGTTCGAGACATAGAGCCTATGTATTTGCGGCTCAAGGATGGTGACGCAGCGCAAAATCCATGATCAGTGTACCATTTTTGAAAGCATTGGGTTTCCTCAATATATGGATTGATAAGGATGGTACTAGTGGGAACACTTCCAATTGTTTTACCATTGTAATCTGTAAGATGACCACCCTTTATTGCAAGGACAGGTGGTGGGTCAGAGGAGTATAGTGAAGCGACATGTGAACCCTCAATGTGACAATGATGACCCCAAAGTGTGACATTAATGCTAAAATAGGATGTGTCTTTGAGGCAAACGGTTCTCCTACTTGTTTCAGAACCGTCTTTTTTTCGAATTGTAGATGCAGGTGAGACAGAGCTAACAAGGCCAATCAGGTCAACCATGGAATTTGAAGGTAAACTTTGGAGGTCATTGATTGTTTTAAAGTGGAAGGAATGTAAAGGAATGGAGGGGAATGCATCGAGGCAAGGGTGGAAGGTCGACGTAGATGAAAGGACAATCTCAAGATGGTTGTTCAAATGGTTATATGAAGGGTTTCTTGTTTTGATTGTACCATTCGAGATAGTGTACACTGTCCCAATTTAAACAAGGGAATAGAAGGTTTCAACAAAGTTGTTAAAGGCAGAGACATGGATCTCTTCTCCAGAACAATCAATAAGGTCGAAGCCAAATAGTTTCCCTGGGCCGCATTGGTTGGTGTATTCATGGATGGGTGTCTTGGCAAGCACACGACCTTGAATGCACCATTTTTTATAGTTGGGATTGAGTGCTTTGAATGGAATTACAGTTGTTGGCATGGATATTGGTGTATCTGATGCTTGGGATGAGTGAACATCGCTTTCTTCTATGGGGCGGCTGGATTGGCTAGTTGATGAACCAATTGGAATGCTAAAGCTAGTCGATAGTAAAAGAGGAATAGGGCATTAGAGGAATTTTGGGGTTTAAAATGGGCCTCCTAAGGAAAATAATAAAATAATAGTTAAAATAATAAAATAATATTGATTAATTTTGGAGGAAGAAAGAAAAAAACTACTTTTTGTGTTCGTATTTTCGACATATCTCCCTGTGTTTTTACTCAAATTTCAATCGGGAGAGCTCGTTGGATGCGGAATCAAATTCCGGATCCAACGAGCTCTCCCGATCGAAATTTGAGTAAAAACACAGTGAGATATGTCGAAAATACGAACAAAAAAAGTAGTTTTTTTTAATGACAAATATGTCAATTCAACCATTATGGTTGACTTATTTTATTGAAATTCTATTGGTTCTTGAATTCCAACTCACAAAAACTTATTTTGGCACGTTTTCTTATAAGGCCCATTTTAGACCCCAAATTTCCTCTAATTTTACCGACAAGGGCAAGCTTCCAGTGGACCAGTTCAAGATCGAGTATTGTAATAGTCCTGTAGGAGAAAAAGGCAAGAATTAGTAAATGTATTATAAAATTGATGATGTTGGTGGTAGGTAAAAATGTACAGGCTAAGCTACCTAAGAGAGGGCTTAAAATAATGGGCAGAAAAGTACGTGTTATTATGGACGACGGTCAGGTGCACTTGGCGAGCTTGATGACAGAGCCTTCTTGGAGTTCTCCATTTGATATGAGGGAGTTGAAGGTAGTTGGGAGCAAATTCTGGTGCGTGTTGTTACCATCAGAGATAGTAATTCAGAAACGTGGAGTAGTTGCATTTGTTGGTCCGAATGGCTGGAGTGAAAAAACCTGCAGAAGTGGTTGAAGATGTACAGCACCAGACAACAAAGCAGATATCACATTTTCTGTCAAGGGTGCCTCCATTATGCGGAGAAAACACTGAGAGCAAGAGGAAACAAACGTGTAAGTATATGAAATTTTTGTTTTGTGTATATATACATATGTATATATATATACTATTGTACGAGTGGCATACAACCATGCCATATGTACAATGAAACTGATGATATTGTTCTTATGGCAAGGAGTCTTTCTGATCTCGATAAACAATTAAGAATTCTTAAATATTTTTTCTCTAACATAGATATGACTGTTAATACCGATAAGACAAAAATCATGATTATAAAATCTAAGAAAGATACCTATGCAAACTTTATTTATGATAATAGAAATCTAGAAGAAGTGACTTCTTACAAGTATCTTGGAATTGATATTCATCACAAGCTCAATTGGAACTATAGCATTGAAAAAATGATTAATGGAGAGTGGAAAGCTTATTTCGGTCTTGAAAATAACTATAAATCAACCAATCTGGTCAGTGGAATAAAAAAGAGTTCCTCTTTGAAACTCTTGTCATCCATGTTATCTTGTATGGTTGTGAAGTATGGGGGTGCAACATTTCTAGAGATTCTTGGAGGAAGATTGAGCAAATCTAGAAGCGGTTTATAATTTATAACCTCAAAATTAAAAGCAATATGCCTTATCCTATTCTCTTCATAGAAGTGGGTATTTCCCCTATTGTGAGCATGGGTATGACTAGGTACCTGATGTATAAGCATAAGATAAATAACATGGGAAATGAGAGACTTCATAAAATTTCTTTAAACTCAAGTCAAAACAAACTACATCTCAAGCGGGGTTGATGTAAAGATACCCTAGCTTGGTTAAACCATTGGGGCATTAATGAAAATGACATTTTGCAGAACATTGACAATGGCAAAAATATTATTACTTCTAAGTTTAAAGAGAAATTTTGGTGTGAGGAAAAATTTAATAGTTAAGAGAAAATTAAGATACAATAAGGAGGTCATTAATCCTAACTTGGAAGATCAGAAGTATATCTCAGTAGTAACTAGCCAACGGAAGAAATTTAATATAGCCAATATTAGAATGAACTCTTGTGAGAAATAGGGGGTTGGTCTATTCCTAAAACTCCATGGGCAGAAAGGGTTTTCCATGTATGTGAGTCTATGAGCGTTGATGATGAAAATCACTTTATCTTAGAGTGCCTTGCTTACACCCACATTAGATCTAAGTTTCATAGTATTAGCTACAATAGAAACTTTTATAACCTCCTAACTTGCCAAAACTATAGTGAGCTTAAAAAGTTTTTTGAGCACAAGAACAAGATTTTTAAGTAAACCAAGTATTGTCCTTCTTAAGGTCTCATAGACCAAAATTGGTCTCAATAGACGTTAATCATCATCGTCATCATAACCCATAGCAATATTATAATTATAAAATATTTTTATTAGTATTTTATTAAAATTACAATTTTTTTTTTGAAAAAAATGAATATGTAATATTTTATTTTCATATATTTTTTAAATGATTAATTCTATTATAATCAAAATTGTTAATTATAATAAAATAATCATAACTAACTAATATTTTAAAAAATAGTTTAATTATTAAAAAATAACAAGATAATCATCAGTACCTCTAAGATCGAAACCAACTGACCTGAAGGCTGATAGAATCCCGGCTCGTAACAGAACTGATTGACACTTGACAATCCGTATCATAGCTGGTTGACACTCCAGCAAAAGCAGAAATTTGGGGTTTCGGCAACATCGCTGAATGACTTGAAAGCATAAAAATAGCTTTAATATCATTGGACGAAGAGATGAATCGGCTTGGATACATAAAAGGCCAACAATAATGCATCTCGAGACTTGCTCTATATTGCATGTTTCAATTATTGATGGATCAATCATCTGCTCAATAATTTGCTCTGTGTATGATCTCCCTGCCTGCATAATCAGAACAGACGTCATTCTGGAGAGATGCATAAGATAGACTTAATAAGGTAAATTCGTGCTGAAGTCAATAGATTAAATTTTTTTATGTCAAAATAGATAGAAGCCAAATCCCTGAACCAGGCCTTAAATAACATAGATATGCTTAGTGGGAAATACACCGGAACCAATCTCTCCCATTCTGAAAGCACCTGCATTTCAGGAGACAAACTAAAATCAATGTTCGTTCTTCCTGCGCCAACTTCAAGAAGAAGAACACCAAAGCTATAAACGTCAGCTTTTACAGATAAATGCCCACGCATAGCATACTCTGGTGCGATATACCCCCTGTATGTACGAATTACGATGTTAAAGTCAGAGTCGAGGTTACTTTCAAATGAAACTGTAATGTAACTGTAAGGAAACGAAGTGAACAGGCTTCAAATTTGAAGGCTTCAGTGCTCGTCAAAGGCCTGTTTACCTGTCATAGAAGGCCATGACGAAATTTTCCCTACAAAAAAAAATTCGGTTTCATGGAGTGCCCGTCGAAAATGAAATGAAGCAGAACTGTGTACATTGACAATGGAAGGGCAACCCCAAAATTTTGCCCTTCCTGGGTTTTCAATGGGCTGTGGGAGTTTGGAAGATTTGGATGGGTGACAGGTCACGGTGGACCTCAGTTGTAATTGACGAATTGGCAGTGAAAAGGTGGAAGCCCTTTGGGCTCAGTGAGTAGGTGGTCACAGTAAATTCTGGACGTGAGGTGACTCAGTTACGGACCAGGGTGTCACTGTCAATCGGCCTGCCCAGTCTGATCGCTGCCAACAAGTGCTCGGTGCATTTATGTGAACTTTGAATGGAACTGGGCCGCTGGTCCTCTGGGAGTCGTGGATTTGGTTTCACAGTGTGGCTGTTGTACCCACGGTCCACCTTTTCAATCTCAGGGTCATTCATTCCTCTCACCCACTACTCATTACCCACTACACACTCTGCTCATTCCCGTGTCTCAACGATGATGAATACCATGCTCTCCATTATGACCATTCCTAAACTGGAGTTAAAAGGTGTCCAAAGGTGGATACAGAGAGAACAGATTTGAATTCAGATTTGAAGGGCAGGTCACAGATTGGAAATTTCGATCTCTACTAGCAAATTACAATGCCAATTTAATGTTGCATTCATCGTTCGCTGGCTGCAGTTCCTTGGTGTTGATGTGGAATGGTGGATTTTGTATAGTTGGAATGGCAAATTACCAGCTTAGATCCAGCTTTACCCAGCTCTATCATGCGCCGAGAGGGATCAAATATTTCGAGGTGCAAACCCTTTTTTGGAGTGCAATTGTTGAAGCAGGGTTTGCACCTCGAAATATTTGATCCCTCTCAGCGCATGATAGAGCCAGGTAAAGCTGGATCTAAGCTGGTTCCAGTGGTGGGCGTCAACATTAATATTTTAGATGATCCACAGTACGTATATGTTTTTAGTTATTTTTGCAATTGAATTTTACAGTAGAATATTTTATAATCCAATTTTTACATTATTAAATTACATGAAAGAAGCTTAAGAATAACAATGTAACAATGTAAGAAGGTGAATAAGAAGAATGTGATATGATGGAGATATTGTTTTATAATCCAATTTTTACATTATAAAATTACATGAAAGAAGCTTAAGAATAACAATGTAACAATGTAAGAAGGTGAATAAGAAGAATGTGATATGATGGAGATATTGTTTTAAAATAGATATATTTGATATTCATATTGAATATAACACATATTAGAAACAAAGTGATATGAATATGGGCAAATTTATCAATTCTTTCACAAAATTTATCAATTCTTTCAAATGGAATCACACTTCTATATGGTGGAGAATACTGTGTTGTTTTTTTCCTTGTTTCCTTATCTTGGCTTCAGGCCAATTTTCTGAATATAGCAGGCTGGATATTATTTTATGCAACCATCCATGTGTATACTGTTTTTTTTCTCTAAAATCTGTGCTTGCATCTTCTAAATTTTGTCATGTTAAAAACCAAATTTGATACAAATACTTTCATTTACAATCTCCTTATGTGCCAAATTGCTCAGTAAGTTGTTAGATCAGATTTTACTTTGTTTTTCAGCTCGATACTGGTTTTAATTTGATGGCTGGAATCCATGTCAGCATTTGCAAGACTCAGCTTTAAATTATGTTATGCTAAAGTTGAATTTGATTCTCATACCTTTAAAACATAAAGGTATTTTATAAAATCTCAAAACTTTAAAACATAAAAGGTGTTGTATGGTTCTAAACAACGCTAATTAACTATATACATGTTAAACTAAATACATTTTAAAGAATTTGCAATCAAATTCTAATAACAAAAATATAAAAAAATGTAAACAAATTATGTCAGTTATATAAATTATTCACTTCATTAGAATATGAAACAAATTCTAATTATTAATAGAAATGGAATGAATTACAGTTGTGATCATGTCCAGTGTCCAGGTTAGAGCTGATTTAATTTTTAATCTGCTGATCTGTAAATAGGTGAGAGATACCAAAACGCAGACTGAAAAGAAAACCAACACGTATTATATATATA
>LPNX010511423.1:795903-913451 GCA_001517045.1 Pseudotsuga menziesii | reverse complement strand
CTCCATGGATTATTTCTATTGCATATTGGGAAAGATGGTGTTCTGGAGTCTAGCTGTCTGTTGTGGTACCCCAAGCCATAGGAATTTCTCTCCGTAACAACGAGAGCGTTTACACAGATATCCCACAAATTGAAAACACAATGTGTTTCTCCTTCAAAAATCGTGATGCCCAACTTCAATATTTTGGAATAGATTTATACAAATTCTAAACTAAACTGAAACTGCTATAATCCTGCTGCTAATTAATGCTAGAGGCTGTGATATCTTCTTCAGGATCGTGGGGTTCCACGAGATCAGCGTTTGCTCCTTCTTTTATGTGAAATGCAGAACGGGTGGCCACATTTGAATCTGCTTGACTCGCCACCTGCACAAGCTACTTCATCTGACTGTTAGATGTTCGTCCATCTGTGGACATTAAGGATCCATTCTTAATCTTCCGTTTCCCTCCTAGCTGTCCTGTAATTACTCAACCTTTTTAACCATGGTTTATAGATGAAATTTAAAGCTCTTAGTCAAAAAGGGAGGTTTTATGAAGGAAATGAGGGTTATATAAGAGGCAAAAAGGGGTAAAAAACAGTGCCCAACAACAATGTAGCTGAGATGAGGATTAATCTTGATGACATCCCTGTACCAGATATGATCCACCTCCATAAGTAGACATGCCACATCATTCATACTGATTTGCTGAGGTCAACCCTCAAGATATCCAAGCTGTGGACTAGCAAGAGTAGAGTTGCAAACCAATTAAGACAAGAGAAGGTAGAGAATAGGGCCCACCAGGATCAAATCAAGCAGCTTCAGAAATAATTGTTACTGGCTGAAAACCAGGATGATAAAGGGACTGGCACATAAATACTGTTAAAGGAGAAAGAATATACCATTCATCTGCTAAATAAAAAGTTGAATATTCCATCTACTCAATTAATCCAAGATTCAAAGCTGTCAAAGCTAGAAAAGGATAAAGAGAGATTGAATGGTAAGCTTACAGAATTCTAATCCCAGCTACTGAATTTCATAGAGAAGGAGAAGTAATGGAAAAAGGATATGACCCTCATAGTGGAGAATGAGAAGGACCTCAAGGCCAAAGCAGATGATCTGGAGAAAAAACTACAAGAGAAAGAGAAAGAGAATGAAAAGGGAATTATTCCCCCTATCACTCAACCTGGTGAGATCTCCAGTTCTCAAGCCTTGGCATAAGTAAGTCTAAAGGAGTTGAGCTAACATGGCTGAAGCACCAAAACAAGAACCTGGAGGGATTGGCCTTGGAGAGAGAACGTGAAAGAAAGAGCTAGGAAGAAAAGTGTGTATAATTATAGAGTAAGCATGAGAAACTGGTATAGTAGGTCATAGGGAAATCAATAGTCTAGGGGGAAAAGCACATAATATGGGATTCCCTCATATCATAGGCCACCAAGTTGAGACCCTTCCTGGATTACATTCTAGAGAAAGAAAGGGTTATACATGTAGCTAAATAAAGTATTACAGCAGTCAAAGAGAAGCTACATAAGAAACATGTGGACTATGCTAAAAATGATATAGAGTTTCTAAATGGGCTGACAGAAGAGAAGATCAGAAAGGATGGCATAAGGGACAGGATTTCCTTCATCACTTGGGCCAGGAAGGTGGTAAATCCATACCATCATTTAGAAACTATTGAGGCCAATATTGGTATCATGGCACATAATATCAAAGTGTTTATCGAAATGTCTGACCCTTCGGTAAAAATGGGTCTGCCATTCTTTAAGAAGGAAAAGGGTGGCATGTTGTCACAGAAAGAATACAACAACCAGTTGATTTGATGCAGGTTGGACCACTCCAAATTTGCAAACATACAATAGTCTCTATCAAGAAAGACAATTATTGATAAGCTGGAAGATGAGTTTGAGATAATGTTCACTTTCAGGGCCATGTGTGCATGGCTGCCAGATTTTTCATATAGGGACCATGTGGAAATGCGGGTGTTGTCGAAGGAGATGTCCACTCTGGAATTACCTACCACAGATCAGTGGAAAGATGTTGAGAGGTTTGGGACGACCAAGTACGTTCTACATTCCCAAGGATGATAGACATTAGGGGTTAGTTGGCAAAGACAAGATTTACAATGAGGATAGGCTACCCCATCCCTGCAATAAAGGAACAAGACGAGCTAAGTCAATATAAAAATATTGGAGGTAGGCTGAACCATCATTTTCAATCAAGTGATCCTACATCCCAGACGCCGCATTACTATTTTAATCAAGCATGTGCCTTATTCCATATTTCCTTCTTTATGTTCAAATCCTGGTGAATGTACCACCTTAAAGTTGTTAGGATTTGCAATGATGATTCGGGATTGATTCCAATTTTTTGTAACTGAATTTGGCTCTGTTTCAAGGTTTTTCTAGAGATCCCGTGACACTATAAATGTAAATTCTACAGAGGAGTCAGGGTTGGAACTTTCATTTAGAAGCCTTATTTGCTTGATTTTTTGTTGCATTGTCATTTTCTTGGAAGTATTAATGAAAAGTATTTTCTGAGTTTTTTGAGATTCATCAAGTTGTTCCATGTTCAGTTGTGTTTTATTGTATTTAACATTTCCATGTATGTGCATTGCTACAAATACATTTATAGATTGTATGTAAGGAATTCATCCTTGTTAGATGCTCCTTATATCATAAATTGTATTTATTATGTTGTATAATGACTAAGATGGAATTCATCCTTAGATAGATGCTCTGTTTCAATTATTAGCCTCTATTGTTGTTTCTACTAAAGGTGTTCCAAGAGATTCATCCATAGACAAGTGCCTCTTGTTTCAACATGATTTCTTCATTTCAATCCATTATTACATCAAGTTATTAGACCGAATATAACAACCACGTTGCCTCATATTACATAATAGAATCAACACTCATTATTGTTGTAAGTCCCTTGAATATTTTCAGGACGTGCCTCCATTTCCCAATGGTACTTCTTGTTTGCTTGTCTTACCATATTCAAGAATTACCAATACCATGTTCGATTAGATATATATCCTTCTGATCACTTACTTAAATCCATATGTGTATGTGAATGTTCTTGTGACAAAAAGAGAGAAATATTTGAGTGTACATACTAGAATACAGTCTAAATATTGGTTTGAAATGGTTACCCCAGTTATCTCCTACCACGACCATAGGAAAATCATTGGGTGATAACATCTTGGCACCATTTTTGGGGAGTAATCACTATTATCTCCTTCGGAAAATGACATTGTTCTAGTTTTATGACCTAGTTGAGAAGCCAGTCATATACACATGCTGGTTGTATATCCTCTAGCAACTCCAGTCAAAATTTTTGGAAGTTGACTCCATTAGAAATACTTGCGGCTAGAAGGACTAACACGAGGATAAATCCTAATGCTGAGTCATTTCAAGAAATATTCGATCCAGAGAGCCTGATTCAGAAAGCCAATAAGTTACAGAGGCTAGACAAAACCTTTTCTTTACTTGTTGAAAGTGTTGCTTCCATTGCTGACATATCTGAGCATTGTGGTGAAGAATTGGAGATGGTTCTCCCTAGGACTAAGTGTGAGTCCATACTATATGAAGTAACCTTGGGCCCCTCCTCATTTTAATTCTCCCGTACATCCTGGTCTCTTGTGATCTCAGAGTCTTTGGGTGGGAATCTTCGACCCTTGTCCAACCAAGAGTGCCCCATACTTACCTTTGAATTATCCCTGTTAAATTCCATTACCATAAGACAGTCTACTGGCACATATTTGTCTCCCACTACTTCTAAGGTAAATCATCCTTCATATTCCATCCTCACTACTCCTCACATTCCTATAGTTCCTCGCAGCACACCAATTTTGGTTACACCAGTTGCAATCCCTCTTGGAAACCCCGTTGTAATCCCAAGGATGTTAAATAATTTTTCCCCTATTCTTCTTCCCGATGCCCTTCACGACCTCCCTCTGGGATACTCCCAAAGGATCAAACAATTAAATGGGGAGAGGGGATATTCAGTTTAGGAACAATTGGGATGGCTTTTATACCGGATAGACCTGGAAGAAGTAGACCATGATTATGTTAAGGTCAGACTATTTTTCCAAAGTCTTGCTGGAGAAGCAAGACAATGGTTCAAAAACCTCCCAAACCACTCCATTCTGAACTATCAAGCCTTCAAAGATTCTTTCAAAGATAAATGGGGAGATAAGAAAAATCTATCCCAATATCATTATATGAGGAGGAGGGAGAGTGAATCTATCCAAGAATTTTCTAACATATTTATGAAGACATATAATTCCATCCCAACACAGTTCAAAACTCCCCTTGGTTTTTCCCATTTCCAATATGTTGAAGCCTTTGATAGTGAATTTACCATGTTGCTAAGTGAAAGAAGATCAACCTCCCTAGCTGATATGATGAAGGATTCCATAGAAGTTGAGGTGAACCTACCTTCTACCAGAAAGAAGAAGAGATACGAGGGAGAGTGGAGGAGAGAAGAGGGAGATAGAAGAAAGGATAAAGAGCCTGAACAACCTTGCTCCTCTAGATCACAAGTGTCCAGAATGGATACAATGATGATAGCCATGGAAATTTTTATGGAGAGACTCTTTGTGGATGGTAGACCACCTCCTAGGGAAAATAAAGAGTAGTAGAATAGAAACCAGAATGCTAGAAGGCCACAAATTCTCCAGAATAGGAAGGAAAACCAACGAAACCTTCCCGGTCTACCTGTCAGGACTCCATTTTAGGAAAATTATGTGGAATAGGATTTTGAAAATCAAGCTGAGGATGAAATGCATCAGCTAGACACTGACTCACCCTCAACCTTTTAAATCAAATAAGAACAGGATAATGCTTGTCTTAAAATGGAAGAGATTCCCACAGAGGAGACATAGGACTTCAGAAAAGGATATCCACTTGTTGTCATGGATTTGCAGAGACATATTGGTCTGAGTAATATAGATGTTCCTATATTAAAAAATAAAGAAGAAAATAAAAATTCCCCTACAAGTAGGACTAAAAATGATGCACCCCCTAAATATACCTCCAAGAATGTAATAGAACCCAAAGGGAAAGAAAGGAAGGAGGATAATCCAAGGAACTCATATAAGGGGAAGACCTCTTTTAGTTTGGAGGCTGAAATTGAAAAGATCAAAACCTTCGTCCCTTTTACTGAGTTGTTAAAAAATTCTAAATATCATTCCAATATTTTCCACGATGTTGAAGCCTCCAGGAGAAGTCTCTAAAATGTCAGATTATATGAACCTCCAAGATGATAGTCCCACCATCCTATTTGGACCCCATGTAGATGAATCATTTGATAAAGAAATTCCTCCCTTCCATGTCAGTATTAATATCCACAACGCCATCCTACATAATTTCATGCTTGATCCTGGAGCCTCATGGAATCTCATGCCCAGGATGATCATGGATAAACTAGGATTGGAATTCACCAGACCATACAAGGACCTTTTCTCCTTTGATTCTAGAAAGGTCAAGTACCTAGGATTTATCAAATATTTGGTCATTTATTTGACTCAGATCCCTACCAAAAACCTTGTCATGGATGTAGTTGTGGTTGATATCCCCCTAAAGTTTGGAATGTTGTTATCAATATCTCGGGCAACCAAACTCAAAGGTGCCCTCCAAATGGATATGTCATATGCCACCATCCCTATATTTTGAGTACATAGAAGGATATTTAGGGATAAAAAGTTAGCATACATGGTGACCAGCATCGAGAGGCCACAAAACCACCACATATATTCATTGGACACTGAAATGAGATTTTCTATTTTCTTCATAGAAGGAGGCAAAGAAAGTTTCAGTTCACAGAACACAACTTTTGTGCCCACTAAGGAAGAGCTAGAGGGAGTGTGGAATGTAAGTTTTGATGGAGAAGCATGCAAAGAGGGGGTAGGACCTGGATTTTTGGTGAAACCCCTAGGAGGGATAGCTTTAAATTACTCCTACAAGCTTTCCTTCAATTGCACAAATAATGAGGCATAATATGAGGCTATGATGTTAGCAATTCAGATATTGAAGGAGTTTCAGGTCAGGAGGGTGGGGATACATGGGAACTCCGAGATGGAAATTAAACAAATGCAAGGTGAGTCTAGGACATACATCCCAAGATGAGAATATACATAAATGTTTCCCAGGAACTGATAGAATTTTTTTTACGAATGCAATTTTAATATGATCCCTAGATTAGAAAATTTCTTGGCTGATTCTTTGGCCACCTTTGCTGTTGTTTTACCCACTTACATCCCAATGGAAAATATGATATTGAATTTAGGAACATGCCCTTTAACCCTGATAATGTCAAAAGTTGGCAGGTCTTTGAAAATGACACACAAATTCTGAAGTTACTCACTCTCACTGGGGATTTTTATGGATTGACTATCGATGAAGATAATTGGTTTCTAGAGGAGGCTACTCCAACTCAAGAACCCTTGAAAATCTATATTCTTGCTCCTAAATAAATTCCATGGGATGAGGATGTTATTCATGTTGAATGTGTTGATTGTGGAGAAACTGGGGAAGCTTGTGGGCCAGAGTTGCAGGAGGCTGACGGACAACAGATGTATCTAAAAAATCTTTGTGGCAAAGAAATCCTCCATCTCAAAGGTAGCTCCATCCCCAGAGGTTTAGTTCCTTTAGAAAACTGCTTTGACCCAAATGATGTTGCTAAGGAGCCTCAACTGTTTCCAAGTTGTGAATATGTGGAAGATGTTAACATTGGGACAAAAGAACATCCAAAGGTCATCAAAATATCAAGAACCCTCTCACCTGAGGACAAGCATAAATACATCTCACTGATGAAATATTACTTGGATGTTTTTTCTTGGAGCTATAGTGATCTGAAGGCTTATGACATAAGTATAATCCAACACACCACACCAATAAAAAAGGATGAGATTGCTTTCAAGCAAACGCTAAGAATAATGAATCCCAAGTTACTACCCCTAGTGGAAAAGGAGATCAAGAAACTATTTGAGGAAAAAATGATTTTGGCCCTTAGATTCTCAATGTGGGTGGACAACTTGGTCCCAGTAAGGAAGAATAACAAAGAGATAAGGATATGCATCAACTTCAAAAATCTAAATAGATTCTCTTTAAAGGATCATTATCCTCTTCCTAATATGGACCACATTTTGCAGAGGGTAGTGGGCTCCCAAAGGATCTCCACCTTGGTTGGTTTCTCAGGTTATAATCATATCATGGTGCACCCATAATACCAAGAGAATACATCTTTCACCACACTCTGGGGCACTTTTATGTATGCAAAAATGCCATTCGGAATCATGAATGTGGGGGAAACCTTCCAAAGGGCCATGGACATAGATTTTGCTAACGAAAAGGAAAATATCTTAGTTATCTATCTAGATGACATCACTATATTTTCAATTTCATATGAGGAACACGTTGCACACCTGCTAAGAATGTTTAGAAAGTGCAGAAATATCGACATCTATCTGAATCCAAAGAAGTCATTATTTTCCATGAAGGAAGGGAAGTTGTTGGGGAACATAATTTCTTAGGAAGGCATTAGAATAGACCTAAAGAGAGTTTAGGCAATTAATAAAATTGATCTCCCTCGAAAGAAAGTTGTGGTTTAGTCCTATTGCCACCTTTCACACACCTGTGTCACGTGGCAGAAATCTTCAAGCCACTCGATGTGTCCTTGGGGGCAAGTCTCGAGTCAAGGATATCACCTTGTTCTTGAATCCTCTGTTTAGGCTCAACTCCTAATGAAGCCAAGGGGGGTAGACCCTATTAAGTTACTAAGGATAATTACTTAGTGTTGTGATGTTTAAACTGAATGAGTTATTTAGGAGTTTACAATTTAACTATAGATAATCAAAGATGGCAAGATGTAAAAGATGAAGCACACGAAAGCAAAATGCTGAGACACAATATATATATAAAGCGAGAAATTAACCAGTGCCTTAGAATGGAGTCAAAAATAGAATCAATGTGCTTGCATGTGCTTGGAGTGAATGTTTTGCGATTGCCTCTTGGTATGTTTTAAGTTAAATGTGAAGTATGAGTTGATTAAATTAGGCAAAGGGGGGACTCTAGATATACCCGAGAGTACTTGGAGTATGTCCAAAACTAAACCTTCATGGCTACCTGTAAGGAATATGTGGGCTGAAATGGAGTCTCTGGGGATTTTGTTCGTAACAAACCCGTTAGGGTATGACAGAGATCGGCGCCCCAAGGTCACTTTTCAGTAAATTCCCGCTTCCTTTGGGTATCTTACCACCGTAGAGGTCTGATCTAGGTGTTGGATTTTCACCTGATGGTTTGTCAATTGGGGAGAGTGAGTCCTAATTATTCTAGTGACCCAAGTGCTTTTGATACAGCTTGACTGATCGGATGAACCACAGCCATGTGCAGAGCATACACACTGGAGTCTTGTAAATTTTAATAAGTTTTAAACCGGGTGTTCTTGTTTAAAAGAAAACCCTCCAAGAAACTCTTTCCATCCAAGTGGATCTCAATCAGGGAATCGAGGAGGGGTAAATTTTATAGTTGCTTATAAACAAATGATAGAAAAAAGCAAACAGATACACAATTCTAGTTTCTTATTTAATCCTACCACGAATCTCTTTCCCCTTTCGGGTCAATCGGGAAATCGTGGGGTAAGTATTACGATTACTTTGAAATGTAAGATATGGAGTATGGAATTAATAACAAAATCAAGTATACTACCCTACAAATTAGATCAATGCTATTAAAAAAAGAAATAAGTAGAAAGCGACGAAAAGGGGACCGACGCAAATGCCCCTAGGGGGGATGGGGAATGGGCTCGAAAGAGCCTATTCCAAAAATGATTTTATTTATTATTGGTTACAGAATCAGTGAACTGAAATAATCAAAAAATTCTTGGTCCTTATACACGCTGAAACCAATATTTTACAACTTTGGAAAAATTTTGAGTTTCTAGTGAAAAGGGAGACCCCTGGGCGATTTGAGTGCTCCTGAGGCCACTTTGGACAACAGCTTCCTTTATTTTATGTCAGAATAAAAAATTCCCAAAATCACTTTAGTATTACCTTTGGATCAGTCTACCTTATCTCAGAAAAAATGAAGTTAAGACTAGCTAAAACAAACGAAAGGGAACCAAGGAAAGCAAGCTTTCCTTGGGATCTTGGCTTGCTGTTTGTGCAGCCAATAAAAATGCACTGATATTGCAGAATATTAAATTTTATAAAAGAGAAAGGAAATCTAATGCATGTGATCTACAAGTTTTCTTTAAAATTTTCATGCAAAATGATGATTTCCCTAAAGCTAGATCTAGAATGCTTATGAAACTTTTTTGAGTGCAAGATCTAGACTTTGAGCTATGAAATATCAGATCTATGTATATTTTACTTTGATGAAATAGATCCAAATGAAATCAAAGATATGAACTAAATAAAGTAACCGGGTAAAGTGTTGATTTTGAGGGAGGAAGAGGAGGAAAGAGATGCTGGTTTCCTTGAAGATTCGCAGTAGAGCTTTCAGGTGGAATGTCGAGGGACTATGCCTTTGAAATTTTTTGAAGAGAATGAAGAAGAAAACTAGATCAGCATCCTCTCCAAAGTATGAACCTGCAACTCAGCTGAAATCAAAGAAATTTCCAAGAAACTTGTGAGATCCGATTAGTACATACAAAGAGCTTCAAGATAACATGCATATAAGCTTATAGGACATGCTAAATCTAGATCTCTAAACATGCATCAAAGGAGAGCGATAGTCAATAAACTTATTGAAAAGCACCTTTCCTATCAAGATTGTAATAAGCTAATTACCAATCTTAACCACAGATCTACAAGCACCTAGCAAGAAATGAACACACATACAGGTTACCTCAGTAAAACAATGACAATAATCATCCACACATGCAATGGCACCACACCATCTTGCCTCCAAAGCTTTTCTTTATTTCAAATGAAGAATAACAACAGTACAATAGCAGCAGCACCTCAATCCCAGTTCTAAATAGCTTGGAAGAGGAGGTTGTGCCTGGATATATACAAATTACAAGCCATCTAGCCCAGGGGGCGCAAATCCCAAGGAGATGGACCAAATATGCTGATGGAGAGTCCATCAATGCCTGATCTATGTCTAACTAAGCCAGATTTGAGTCTCACTGAGTGCAATTGTCAATCGAAGAGCTGATCTGACTGCCACCTCAACCCGTTGACTGAAGCATCCACCAAAACTCATCCAGATGAGCCAAAACGTGTTGAGGAGAGAGGGAGGGAGAAATTCCCCATAAAGGATGTTGAAGATCAACTCTAGATCTGATTTGATCACCTCCTTTAGACAAGGATTTGTCAGATCCAGTCAATCTACTTCAGATCTGACTGATTTCAATCAAAACGACTGAGGATCCATTGATCTATGATTTTGTATTTGCTCCATTATTCATCAATTTATTAATTAAAATAATCAATAATTCATTTTTGGGGCTTTCTGACCTGAGTGATGGAAAATCACTCGAAACTAGGAAATAGTGGGTCCATGGGTTTACATGGTGCTCTTAGCTTGAAAATGAGCACCTACATGACTGAAACTAATTATTTGGCCCACTTTAATTACAAAATCAATTTTTCCAATTAAACTATTAAAAAATATTCTAAGTTTTGGAAAAATTAAATTTTAATAAAAAACACTGAAAAAAACTAAAAAATTGAAAAATTGAAAAACACCTAGGGGGACTTAGACATGTTCATATGACTCAAAAAGGATGTCTAGCATGTTTATACATTGACACATAGACTCTATGCCTAAATTCCAAGCCGACCACCCCAACTTTGGAGGTATGGAGTGAAAAACTCAGAAATTATCAGTCGTTTATTCAACAACCAATAATAACCAAGGGAAAAAACACCCTGGGCTGATCGGATTGACAAATAAAGTCTAAGAGACCGAGTCTTTTACAAACACTATCATGCTAGAAAATTTATTACAATTCCCCTATGGGGTATGAACATGTGATATGATACAACAAGCACTTCCCAGAAGTACTTCCACAGGTCTTCTGAAGTCCGAACAAGTTATCCTTGTCCGGTTCACCAGGCTCACTTGATAAAAAACCACTGAGTACAACTTAGGTGGTAACAAGTCCTTCCTAGGGAAGGTAAATTTTCTTAGAAGGTTCATTGCTGCCTTTGTTGAAATAGTAAGGTATATAACTAACATGTTGGGAAAGGACATGTTACCACCTAAGTTGTACTTAGTGGTTTTTGATCAAGTGAGCCTAGTGAACCGAACAAGGATAACTTGTTCGGACTTCATAAGACCTTAAATATTGCTTCTGGGAAGCCTTGTTATACTATATCACATGTTCATACCCCATGGAAGAATTGTAATAAATGTTCTAGCATGATAGTGTCTGTAAAAGACTCGGTCTCTTAGACTTTATTTTTCAATTCGATCAGCCCAGGGTGTTTTTTCCCTTGGTTATTATTGGTTGTTGAATAAACGACTAATAATTTTCGAGTTTTTCACTCCATACCTCCAAAGTTGGGGTGGTCGGCTTGGCATTTAGGCCTATTGAGATTATTAGAGTCTATGTTTCAATGTATACACATGCTAGACATCATGGTTGAGTCATATGAACATGTCTAAGTCCCCCTAGGTTTTTTCAATTTTTCAATTTTTTAGTTTTTTCAGTGTTTTTTATTAAAATTTAATTTTTCCAAAACTTAAGTTATTTTTTAATAGTTTAATTGGAAAAAAATGATTTTGTAATAGAAGTGGGCCAAATAATCTATTTCAGTCATGTAGGTGCTCATTTTCAAGCTAAGAGCACCAGGTAAACCCATGGACCCATTATTTCCTAGTTTTGAGTGATTTTCCATCACTCAGGTCAGAAAGCCCCAAAAATCAATTATTGATTATTTTAATTAATAAATTGATGAATAATGGAGCAAATCCAAAATCATAAATCAATGGATTCTCAGTCGATTTGATTGAAATCAGTCAGATCTCAACCAGATTGACTGGATCTAACAAATCCTTGAATGAAGGAGGTGATCAAATCAAATCCAGAGTTGGTCTTAAACTGTCTTCATGGGGAATTGCGCCCTCTCTCTCTCCTCCACACGTGTGGACTCTCCTGGATGCTCTGTGGACAGATGTGTCGGTTTATGGATTGAAGTGTCAGATAAATAAATCCCCCAGTTGACAAGTAGGCTCAGTTTAGCTTCATATCTACATTGATTGACTCTCCATCAGCTAATTTGATCTGTCACCTTGGGATTTGCGTCCCCCCTGGGCTGGATCTCCTAGTTTTTGTATATATCCAATCACAACAGCCTCTTCCAAGCTAGTTAGAAATGGGATTGAGGTGCTGCCTCTATTGTACTATTGTTATTGTTCATTTGAAATAAAGAGAAGCTTTGGAGGCAAGACGATGTTGTGCCATTGTATGTGTGGATGATCATTGCCATTTGTTTACAGAGGTAACCTATATCTGTGTTCATGATTTGCTAATTGCTTGTAGATTTGTTGTTAAGATTTATAATAAGATCATTATAATCTTGATAGGAAAGGTTCTTTTCAATAAGTTTATTGTCCATCTCTTTCCTTTGATGCATGTTTAGAGATCTATATTCAACATGTTCTATAAGCTTATATGCATGTTATTCTGAATCTCTCTGTATGAACTAATCAGATCTCACAAGTTTTTTGGGAATTTTTTTTATTTCAGCTGAGCTGCAGGTTCCTAGATTGGAGAGGATGCTGATCTAGTTTGATTTTTCACTCTCTCCAAAATATTCCAAAGGCATAGTCCCTTGACATTCCACCTGAAAGCTCCACTGTGGATCTTCAAGGCTACCAGCATTTCTCTCCTCCTCTTCCTCCCTCAAAATCAACTCTTTTACCCAATTACTTTGTTCATAGATTTGATATTGTTTAGATCTATCATCTTAAAAGTAAATTTAACATAGATCTATCTTCTCAAATCCCATAGTCTAGATCTTGCTCTTAAAAGGTTTCATAAGCATTCTAGATCTAGCTTTAGGGAAATCGTCCTTTTTGCATGGAATTTTAAAGAAAATTGGTAGCTTGCATGCATTAGATTTATGTTTTCTGTTATAAAAGATAAATCTAGCAATCAGTGCACATAATATTGGATTCCTAAAGGAAATCCAAGATCCCAAGGAAAGCTTGCTTTCCTTGGTTCCTTTTTTACCTTTTTTAACTAGTTTTTACTAAGCATTTTTTGGTTAAAAGTAAGCTGACCCAAAGGTACTTTCAGAGTGACTTTGGGAATCTTTCAGTCTAATAATCTTGCTATTTTTTATCAGGAATAACATAAAAATGGAGGATCTTCTGCTCGAAAGTGACTTTTGGGCCTCTGAATCCCCCTAGGGGTCTCCTTTTTTTACTGAAATATTTAATTTTCGTACTTTGTAAGATCTTGATTTCATTCTATATAAGAATCAAGAGGAATCATATCAGTTTTCTGATATTGTAACTGTTGGTAATAAAAATAATTTTTGAATAGGCTCTTTCGAGCCCATTCCTCATCCCCCCTGGGGGGATTTGCATCCGTGTCATTTTTTGCTTTTCATTCATCTTTTTTTAATCTAGCGTAGTATTAATCTATAGGGTAGTATACTTTGATATAAAATAAATTCCATATTCCATTTCTATTTTTTTCAAAGTGACTTTAATACTTACCCCACGAGCCTCCTTTTGAGCCGAAAGGTGAAGAAAGGTTCGTGGTAGTCTAATTAGAAAATTGGGGTTTGCTCATCTTTTTATGTTTCATTTTCTATCATCATTTATTTCAGTAACCATAAGAAAATCAACCCCTCCTTGATTCCCCGATTGAGGTCCACTTGGACCGAAAGAGGTTCTTGGAGGGTTTTCTTTTTAACAAGAACACTCATCTTAAAATTTACTAAAATTGAAAAGACTCCGGTGTGTATGCTCTGCACTTGGCTGCGGTTTGTATTATTAGTCAAGTTGTATCAAAAGCATTTGACTGACTAGAATAATTAGGACTCACTCTCCCAAATTGACAAACCATCAGGTGAAAATCCAACACCTAGATCAAACCATCACAGTGGAAAAATACCCAAAGGAAGCGGGAACTTTTGAAAAGTGACCTCGGGGCGCCGATCTCTATCACACCCTAATGGGTGTGTTATGAAAAATAGACCCAGAGACTCCATTCAGCCCACATATTCCTTGTGGGTAGCCGTGAAGGTTTAGTTTTGGACATACTACAAGTACTCTTGGGTATATCTGGAGTCCTCCCCTTCGCCTAATTTTAATCAACTCATACCTCACATTAACTTGAAACATACCAAAAGGCAATTGCAAAACATTCACTCCAAGCACATGCAAGTATATTGATTTCTTTTTAACTCCATTTTAAGGCACTAGTTATTTTCTTGCTATATATTTATATTGTGTCTCAGCATTGTGCTTTCGTGCGTTCATTTTGTATCTTGTCATCTATGGTTGTTTATGGTTAAATTTCGAACTCCTAAGTAACTCATTCAATTCAACATCACCTTACTAAGTATTTTAGCCTTAGTAACTTAATAGGGTCTACCCCCCTTGGCTTCATTAGGAGTTGAGCCTAAATGGAGGAGTCAAGAACAGGGTGACTGCCTTGACTCGAGACTTGCCCCCAAGGACACACCGAGTGGCTTGAATATTTTTGCCACGTGACCCAGGTGTGTGTAAGGAAGCAACATTTTTTGGCGCCGTTGCTAGGGATAAATATTTTTATTCCCGAGTACGACTTTTTCTTTCTTCCTTTTTGTTTATGCTTTGTTTGATGAATGCTTAGAGTAGATCTTTAATTTTCATTTGGCGACTCCACTGAATTTTTTCCAGTTTTTATTTTTACAAAGAAAAGAAAAAAATATTTTTTGTAAAAAGATTTATAAATACTTATTTTTCTCTTTCACATGGCGACTCCATTGAAGGGATAAGACCCTGTTTTCTCATAAGACCTGTGAAGTTTTGTTGTGTGTAGATGAGCCCATGCAACATGTTAAAACCTTTAAAGCTCATCGCTTGACAGATCCACCTTTTCAGTACAAGGTTTAGTCGTTATATCAAATGGATACTATTTTGGATGAATTAAAGGAGAAATACGGTGCCCAGTTAACCTTAATGTTTCTGCCTATCGATTTGTCAAACATCCCAGGTTTTCTTAACTGTTGTAATGGTTTGGGGGATGCATATAACTGGCTTATGACATTTCATGGAGATTATGGTGACTCGGCCATCTGGCATGTCAAATATTTCCTTCAGTTGATTGCTGACTCCAATATTCTTCATGAAGACAATATGATGGAAATGTTTGCTGGTACTTTTCAGGGTGAGGCCTGTTGTTGGTTCTATCAGGGCCTTCCTAATAAATGTATAACTTATTTTCCAAGCTTCCTTTGGATTTTTTTAGAGCAGTGGCATGATGGTAGGGGTAGTACGAATGGTTTTAAAAAGTTCCTTGAAAATATTTGTACCTTCTACCTATCTGGGACAGAGTATCACATGGAAACATATGATGGACCTTTTTCCATTATACAAAGTATTGAAGACTTGGAATCACTTCTTGAACATTTAAGTGAAGAGGAGGTTCATGATACTCCCGTCAAAAAGCATCCTAGTATTTATTTAAGAAAGGAAGCAATTAAGTATCTTCTTAAAGAATATGAGGTATCTCCCAATACATAGCAAGATTTTGAGGAAGGGAAAATCCAAGATGATCCTATTGAAGAGCTCCATGAGGAGCCCATGATGGAATGCATTGTTGAAGACTCTCCTCATGTCACCATAGCTGAAGACATTGAAGATTTGGTGTATTCTAAAGTGTGTTGCAATGCTAATATCTTTTTAGAAATCCCTCTAGAGAAATCCACTGAGCAACACATACCAAGTGATGCCATTGAATATGTCCAAAAGGTTTCCTTGATTGAATATCCTTTTCATGATATCATAGCGGAAGCCTATAAAGAAACTTATGATAAGATCAATATGGTGTGTGGTGACACTAGACCTTGTTCTCCACATGTTGATGAAGGTTTGGAAATTTTATTGCCTTGTAACATTTTACCTGAAGAAGATTGTTATGAATACAAGGAAGACATGGATAGGCAGGAGCATGATTCCATGGATGAAGACTACCCCACATATGACATGGATGGGAGTGATGACTATTGGAATTTCATAGATAATCCAACTTGTAAAAACCTTATGGAGAATCCCATCCATGATATGTCCAACAATGGGAGTGTCTATTGAAAAATTTGTGGAAGTCCAATCTACGATATGTCCATAGAGGGGAGCACAGATCTGGATGCCTAGGAAAAACTTAGTATGGAAGAGGAGCATTCAGAATTTTCATGTGATCATTCAGAGTCATACCATGCAGAGCCGCACACGGGTATCAGTAATGAAGACAATGAGAAACAGTATTGTGAAAAGTAAGATGTGATGCAGTCAGTGGAATATCAGTCTCAACCATCCTTTTCACATATAGAGGTTCCTTATGATTTGGAGCTACTTGGGGCTTGTGCAACAAGTTATCATTTGATAAGCCCCGGTGATCAGTATGATGATGTAGTCAGTCTGCCTCATCATTTTGATTGGTATGTCAGTCCTATCCAGTCATGGATAGAAGCAACCTGCATGAGCACATATAAGTTGGGGAATAAGTTTTATGACATTATTCATGCCTATGATCTCCCATCCATCCCGCCCATTCTGAATCATCACGGAGGTTTGCAATTTCTGAATAAGGTATCCTTACTTTGGTTGGTAACCAAAGACAAGGAAATTTTTTTTATGTTAATAAAATGCTTAGGTGGTTACATTGGATTTCTGATTACACTTAACCCTTTTTATATCATTCTTAGAGTAGGAAAATAAGCTCCTTGAAAGAGAGCATTTACTTTCTGCATTTCTATTTTATACTTAGCTATAATAAAACTTTGCTTCTTTTAGTTAGTTACATTTACTTTGTTTAAATAAATCAGCTTAATGGTCAATTTGGGTTTTTATAAAACTTGCGCTACTAAGGTTTTTCTTGACAAGTTGAGATGTTTTTACAGGTTATATAAACCAGAGATTCTGGTGTTCTCGTATCCTATCCTTTCCTTAAAAACTAGATCGAGCACACGTCCCACAATTGGAGCCAAAATGTTACCAAATAAGTTGTACTTAGTGGTTTTTGATTAAGTGATCCTCGTGAACCGGACAAGGATAACTTGTTCGGACTTCAGAAGACCTTCAGTCTTGCTTCTGGGAAGCCTTGTTATACTATATCACATGTTCATACCCCATGGGGGAATTGTAATAAATGTTTTGGCATGATAGTGTCTATAAAAGACTCGGTCTCTTAGACTTTATTTGTCAATCCGATCATCCTAGGGTGTTTTTTCCCTTGGTTATTATTGGTTGTTGAATAAACGACTGATAATTTTTGAGTTTTTCACTCCATACCTTCAAAGTTGGGGTGGTCGGCTTGGCATTTAGGCCTATTGAGATTATTAGAGTCTATGTTTCAATGTATAAACATGATAGACATCATGGTTGAGTCATATGAACATGTCTAAGTCCCCCTAGGTTTTTTCAATTTTTCAAATTTTTAGTTTTTTCAGTGTTTTTTATTAAAATTTAATTTTTCCAAAAATTAGGCTATTTTTTAATAGTTTAATTGGAAAAATTGATTTTGCAATAGAAGTGGGCCAAATAACCTATTTCAGTCATGTAGGTGCTCATTTTAAAGCTGAGAGCACCAGGTAAACCCGTGGACCCACTATTTCCTAGTTTTGAGTGATTTTCCATCACTCAGGTCAGAAAGCCCCAAAAACCAATTATTGATTATTTTAATTAATAAATTGATGAATAATGGAGCAAATCCAAAATCATAAATCAGTGGATTCTCAGCCGATTTGATTGAAATCAGTCAGATCTGAACCAGATTGATTGGATCTGACAAATCCTTGACTGAAGGAGGTGATCAAATCAGATCCAGAGTTGATCTTCAGATGTCTTCATGGGGAATTGTGCCCTCTCTCTCTCCTCCACATGTGTGGACTCTCCTGGATGCTCTGTGGACTGATGTGTCGATTTATGGGTTGATTCGTCAGCTAAATAAATCCCTCGGTTGACAAGTAGGCTCAGTTCAGCTTTAGATCTGCATTGATTGACTCTCCATTAGCTGATTTGATCTGTCTCCTTGGTATTTACACCCCCCCTGGGCTGGATCTCCTAGTTTTTGTATATATCCAATCAGAGCAGCCTCTTCTAAGCTAGTTAGAACTAGGATTGAGGTGCTGCTGCTATTGTACTGTTGTTATTGTTCATTTGAAATAAAGAGAAGCTTTGGAGGCAAGACGGTGTTATGCCATTGTATGTGTGGATGATCAGTGCCATTTTTTTACTGAGGTAACCTGTATCTGTGTTCATGATTTGCTAATTGCTTGTAGATCCGTTGTTAAGATTGATAATAAGCTTATTATAATCTTGATAGGAAAGGTGCTTTTCAATAAGTTTATTGGCCATATATTTCCTTTGATGCATGTTTAGAGATATAGATTCATCATGTTTTATAAGCTTATATGCATGTTATTCTGAATCTTTGTGTATGAACTAATCGAATCTCACAAATTTTTCGGCAAGTTTTTTTATTTCAGCTAAGCTGCAGGTTCCTAGATTGGAGAGGATGTTGATCTAGTTTGCTTCTTCACTCTCTCCAAAACCTTCCAAAGGCATAGTCCCTTGACATTCCACCTGAAAGCTCCACTGTGGATCTTCAAGGCTACCAACATTTCTCTCCTCCTCTTCCTCCCTCAAAATCAACTCTTTTACCCGGTTACTTTGTTCATAGCTTTGATATTCCTTAGATATATCATATTAAAATCAAATTTAACATAGATCTATCTTCTTAAGACCCATAGTCTAGATCTTTCTCTTAAAAGGTTTCATAAGCATTCTAGATCTAGCTTTAGGGAAATTGTCCTTTTTGCATGGAATTTTAAAGAAAATTGGTAGCTTGCATGCATTAGATTTCTATTTTCTGTTATAAAAGATAAATATAGCAATAATTGCACATCATATTGGCTGCCTAAAAGGCAAGCCAATATCCCAAGGAAAGCTTGCTTTCCTTGGTTCCTTTTTTACCTTTTTTAACTAGTTTTTACAAAGCATTTTTTGGTTAAAAGTAAGCTGACCCAAAGGTACTTTCAGATTGATTTTAGGAATATTTCAGTATAATAAGCTTTCTTTTTTTTAGTAGGCATAACAGAAAAAAGGAGGATCTGCTGCTCGAAAGTGACTTTTGGGCCTCTGAATCCCCCTAGGGGTCTCCCTTTTTGACTGAAATATTTAATTTTTGTACTTTGTAAGCTCTTGATTTAATTCTATATAAGAATCAAGAGGAATCATATCATTTTGTTGATATTTTAATCATTGGTAATAAAAATAATGTTTGAATAGGCTCTTTCGAGCCCATTCCCCATCCCCCTAGGGGGATTTGCGTCCGTGTGATTTTTTGCTTTTCGTTCATGTTTTTCCAATCTAGCGTAGTATTAATCTGCAGGGTAGTATAATTTGATATAAAATCAATTCCATATTCCATTTCTATTGTTTTCAAAGTAACTTTAATACTTACCCCATGAGCCTCCTTTTGAGCCGAAAGGTGAAGAAAGGTTCGTAGTAGTCTAATTAGAAAATTGTGGTTTGCTCATATTTTTACATTTCATTTGCTATCATCATTTGTTTTAGTAACCATAATAAAATCAACCCCTCCTTGATTCCCCGATTGATGTCCACTTGGACCGAAAGAGGCTCCTGGAGGGTTTTCTTTTTAACAAGAACACCCATCTTAAAATTTACTAAAATTGACAAGACTCCGGTGTGTATGCTTTGCACTTGGCTATGTTTCGGTCGATCAGTCAAGCTGTATCAAAAGCATTTGAGTGACTAGAATAATTAGGAATCACTCTCCCAAATTGACAAACCATCAGGTGAAAATCCAACACCTAGATCAAACCATCATGGTGGCAAAATACCGAAAGGAAGCGGGAACTTCTGAAAAGTGACCTCGGGACATCGATCTCTGTCACACCCTAATGGGTGCATTATGAAAAATAGCCCCAGAGACTCCATTCATCCCACATATTCCTTGTGGGTAGCCGTGAAGGTTTAGTTTTGGACATACTCCAAGTACTCTCGGGTATATCTAGAGTCCTCCCCTTCGCCTAATTTTAATCAACTCATACCTCACATTAACTTAAAACGTACCAAGAGGCAATTGCAAAACAGTCAGTCCAAGCACATGCAAGTATATTGATTTCATTTTGACTCCATTTTAAGGCACTGGTTATTTTCTTGCTATATATTTATATTGTGTCTCAGCATTGTGCTTTTATGCGCTCATTTTGTATCTTGTCATCTATGGTTGTTTATGGTTAAATTTTGAACTCCTAAGTAACTCATTCAGTTCAACATCACCTTAGTAACTTAATAGGGTCTACCCCCCTTGGCTTTGTTAGGAGTTGAGCCTAAATGGAGGAGTCAAGAACAAGGTGACAACCTTGACTCGAGACTTGCCCCCAAGGACACACCGAGTGGCTTGAATATTTCTGCCACGTGACCCAGGTGTGTGTAAGGCGGAAACATGACAAAAAGATCAAGTGGACGAACGAAGAAAGACAGTCCTTTGAAGATATAAAGAAGGATATTTCTAAAGCCCCTATGCTTGCAAGACCTGATTTCCCCTAATATTTCCTCATATTCTATTTTGCTTCAGAGCACATAGTGGTAATGGTATTGCTACAGAAGAATCATGAGGGACTTGAGCATCCCATTGCTTTTTACAGCAAAACCCTCAGAGATTCTCCTCTGAAATACAACATACTGAATAAGAAGGATTATGCTTTGGTGCAGTCCTTGAAGGATTTTTGAGTGTACATCCTACACTCTCACATTATTTCCCATGTCCTGACCAGTGCAATAAAGGATATCCCAACCCAGCTAGATTCCGAAGGTCAGAGGGGAAAATGGATAGCGGTACTACTTGAATATGACTTGGAGATTAATCCCACCAAGCATATTAAAGGCCAAGGAATAGATAAAATCATGGCCCAATCTAACTATGATGCTCTTAGCCTACACATGATTTCTAGATTGTTAGCATAAGAGAAAAACCCAAAGGAGTGGCTAGATCCATAAATAGTTGAACACCTCTTATCATCCCCATAGTATACTGACATTGTCTTTGTGCTACAACACCTGAAAGTCCCATAAGGTATGGAAATAACAAGGGCTAGACTCTACAAGAAGAAAGAAACGAGGTTTTTCATCTTAAATGGGAAGTTGTATTGGAAAGAGATAGGAGGAGTCCTATTGAATTGTGTGGATGAAAAAGGAGGCTAAGAATATCATTGAATAATTTCACGTGGGGGAATGTGGAGGTCATCATTACTGGAAGGCCACTGTGAATAAGAACATAAGGGAAGGATTTTATTGGCCCACCACCTTTTTTTATACTCACAAGAAGGTTTATTCCTTCCATAAATGTTAGATCTTTGAAGGAATGAGGAAGAACCTACCATTTCCTCTAAATCCCATACATGTTGAAGCCCCCTTCCAGTAATGGGGGTTGTATTTCATTGGAGAGATAAAACCATCTTCCTCAGGGAAGGACAAGTGGATCCTCACTGCCACAAATTACTTCACTAATTGGATTGAGGCCATCCCAACTAGACAGGTCATTGAGACGATGATTATGCAATTTCTAGAGGAGCACATCTTGTCAAGGTTTGGGGTCCCTAGAAAGTTGATCACTGACAATGCTATTGCATTCAAGTAAAAAAATATGGTCAAATTTTGTTTCAAATACCATATGCAGTTGAGGAATTCCATAGCCTAATACCCACAGGGAAATGGGTTGAGAGAATATTCAAACAAGAGTCTTATGAGGATCATCAAAAATTTGTTGCAAGGCAATAAGAAATATTGGCACACAAAGCTGACCCATGCTTTGTGGGCAGACATAATTAGTGTGAAGAAATCTATTGGAACCTGTTGAGGCCTGGAAAATCGCAGGCGGCAACAGTAAGGGATTCTCCCCAATCAACGTTCCCAACTAGCCCGTTGACTGTTTGGTATAGGGAATCCGTTCGGTTTGCGGTCCGGCTACCGTAGGTCAAGTAACAAAACAAAGGCTTTACCGGTTGCGGCCCGGTCCACCGAGTTTTTGTGTTTTGAATTAAGATATGAAATGCAAGTGCCTAACTAAATGCAGGGTGATAAAGATGCTAGGAGCAGTCACAATGTGATGCGCAGGTTCTTACCTCTCGTCGTATGGCTCATAGGCATCCCAATCGCATACAACAAAAAACAAACTGACTATCTAAACTATCCCTAGGGAGTAGAATTAGCATTGATTGGTGAGTAATACATTTTGCACATGCATAATGAAGAATCACAGATAGCTGATACTTCTTTCAAGACACATGAACACTCACAGATATTTAAATAACCAGATAGTCGATCATTTTATAAAACAACCTTTATTACTCACAGTGGAAAATATCCCAAAAGTTACCGAAAAGCATTCAACAAGAACATAGGTTCAGGAAATTAAACACTCTTACAGTAAATGAAACCCAGCTGAAAACGAAATAGTTCCTCTTCAACATTATTCATTGAGTTGTATTGATACATTCCACTTCTCACTCTCTCCAACAGGAAAAATTGCAGTTTCCTTTGCAAAACGAAGTAGTTCCTCTTACAAGCAAACATTTACAAAATTTTCCAGGGAAAAAGCCCCTTCTCATTCCTACTTTCAAATATTTAAACTACAATTTACGACCCTTGGGCTGCCTCCTCTGTCCCCCTCTCAGCTTCCCGACGCTTCAAATTCTTCTACGAACTATTGAGTAACTGACAAATCTTCAGGTTCCATTTCTCCGCTGCCATTCACGATGTTCTTTATTTCGCTTGTCCTTCTAGCCTCGGTTCGATCCACGCCGAAACGCTCAGCTATACCTTCGCACCATCGTAGTTCCACCAATCCCTTAGATCCACCTACACAAAAAAAGAGATGCATCATTTATTGGATTTACGTTACAAAATAGAACAACACGTTATACCATTGAAACAACTGAACCATGAAGAACACTGGGGATATCCCTAACATCGGAAAGGTGGGCCAATTAGCAGGCTGGAAGGATATTAATCGGACGTCGAAGAGATGTCACATCGACGGTTGAACGGCCTTTTCCATCCGCAACGGCAGATGAGACCAGGATCTAAGACACAAGCTAATCGTAGGTGGGTGAGGACTAAATCGGACGTCGGCAGATACTCGAATCAGAAGCTCTCTAGCTCTTCTCAGCCGCAATGGCGGAAAGGTAAAGGCTCCGGACAAACGAGTGAAGACAAAACGAATCAGACGTCGGCACGATTTGAACTTCGGATGGCAAAACAGCTTCAGAAGATGCAACAGCGGACGGGAGAAAGGATAAAACTTCCGACCAAGACAAGAAACACTCCCGATCCAATGGAAAAAACTTGGAAAAAACTAAGTGCTTCAGTTAGCTACGAACATTTAACAAAGGACAGCGAACTGCCATACCTCCATAATGGCGACCACAGCAGAGTTAACTGGTTTGATACACAAAACAAAAATAAAAGTTACGGCTCATCATAAACTTCATCACGATCAGAATTTGAACCTTGGTCAAGAATTAAACTTTGTAGTCATTAAAAAAAAAAACACAGATCAATACTCAAAATATTCAACGATCAAACCAAAATCATGAGGAGGGGTCCCGAATTTAAGAAATTTTGGGAGGAAAGCTGCAGCTGCAACAACTGGCGATTACCTGGTGAACCTAGATCTCTGGGTGATTATACTTTGAGTGACAGACTGTTTAACCAAAATGCATCAAATGAATTCTTCCAGCTATCCGGATTTCTCAAATGACCGAAGTGTGTACCTTAATCATTGATGCTAGTTCAATTTGGGGAAAGCGGAAACTGAGACCTTCAAGTCTAGATAACTCTGTTGGGGCCAGAGTATGAGTTTCATTATTAACTTTGTCTTCAGGTAGTTAACAGTGTGAGCACACAGGATTGTAGCAGATAGTAAACAACAATATTCGTTTGTTCCTCGTTCCCATGCCATTTAACACTTTTGTGCTTTTGGACTTTTGTCCATTTCAACTGAGTTCTTCTGTATGCCTTTCTTACTGAATTTTAATTCAGGATCCTCTATCCCATGGTGTCCTTTTGTGTGAGTGGTGTATTTCAAATTTCAGCCCACAGACGGAGAGGATCTTTTGGCAATTTAGTACTTATGATTCAGCATCCGCTTTGATTTATGATGCCTTTACAGAAGTTTTGACTCTTTATTTTCCTTTTGGCCTTCGTTTCTTGGCATGGGATCATTTATTTTTAGTACACTGTTCACCTTGCCTCTTTCCATGGGTCCTTTGTTGTTGTTTCCTTAGACATTTTAAGTGTGACGTGGGTGGAGCCCCGACATAGTACTCCAGACTTCTCGAATCCGGTTTATTTCACAGGGGTTAAGTAGGACTTCAAGGCACATAGAATTTTATTCGAGAAAACTGTTAGGCTGGAAGAAATCATTAGCAACACACAGGCTGACACTCAACATATTTTCTATTCCCAAAAAGATCTTAATATCCCCCCAGACAAATGCTAGTTCGTTTCTTTTATTGAAAATCAACAACTCAAATTTAAACCAAATGAAAGCCTGACTTGAAAACAACCACATGAAAGCATGACTCGAAAACAACCAAATAGCTTATTTATGTACAAGACAGAAAAATCAAAGAAACTCAAGAAAAGTAAGGCTTGAGAACCAGGCCATTAACTGTCAAGTTCTCCTCCCATCCCTGTAAATCCTACAGCTTATAAGTAGCAGGGCCAAGTTTTGCTGAGATTTGAAATGGGCCTACCCACAATTGCTGGAACTTAGTATGCTTTCCCTTCTCATCATGGGGATGATCCCATTTGAGAACTAGGTCTCCCACTTCCAAGTCCTTTTTCCCAGCTTTATGTTTGTCAAAGCACCTTTTTACTACCTCCTGTTGTTGCTTAAAACGTTCTCTGGCCTTGGCTCTGGCCTCCTCTGCTTTCAGGAGATTATATATTCTCATTTGTAAAACTTCACTCTTCGACCCACTAGACTCCTGCGCCAAAATAGAAGATGGAAGCATGATATTGGGAGGTAGGAGGGCTTCCTTACCGTACACAAGGGCATAGGGTGACACTCCTATTGCAGACTTGGGGGTGACTCTGTCAGCCCATAGGGTGTTGGGTAAGGCCGAGTGCCAACTTCTCTGGTTTTCTATCATAGTCTTCTTCAGGATTCTAATGAGGTTTTTATTAGAGGATTCAGCCAGGCCATTCCCTTGTGGATAGTAGTTAGCGGAGTAATGTAATTTGATTCCTTTATCATGAGCGAATGTGGTCAATTTAATTGATGAAAAGTATTTAGCATTATCAAAAACTAACGAAATTGGAACTCCAAACCTGGTCATGATATGATCTTGTAGGAAGCTAATGACTTCGTCTTCGTTTATCTTGCGCAGTGGGATAGCTTCGACCCAGTGAGTGAAATAGTTAGTCGCAGTAAGAATGTACTTGTGCAGCAGGGAAGAATTCGGTTTTATTTCTCCAATAATTTCCAGCCCCCATTGTTCAAATGGTTCCGTGATCATCACAGGCTTTAGGGGCGCTACTGCTTTAGGCTATCTTCCACCACACCTTTGACAGATATCACATTTCCTGATGTGTGCATGTGCATCCCTGAAGAGTGTAGGCCAATAATAATCGGCCCTAAGGATTTTGTGGGCTGTAGTGTCCCCTGAATAATGTCCCCCAGTCAGACCATCGTGCAATTCAGATATTACTTTCTCAGCATCTTCTTTCTCCAAGCATCTCAGGAGGACTCCATCGTGGTTTCTTCTGAATAATACTCCTTCTATGATTTGGTAGGGAGCTGATTTCAGACACAGAGATCTTCTCTGTTTGGAATTCCAATGATCTGGAAACAACCCTGACTGCAAGTAATGCACAAGGTCTCTATACCAAGACTCAGGAGCTGTAAACAGAGGACATACATCCATTACATGCAATTCGGCTTCATCTTCCCATGCCTGTTCTTTGTTGTTTCTATTTTCAGTCATCAATATGCATAACCCTTGACCTTTCACTATAGTGGCTGGATTGAATTCAAGGTCATATTCTTGAAGGGCTGTAACCCAGTTGCCCCTTCTTTCTCCTATCTCTTTCTGAATGAGAAGGGATCTTACAGCTGGGTAAGGGACTATTACCTTGGTTCGATTTTTTAATATGTAAGGCCTGAATTGATTCACTGCCTTAAATACTGAGTAAGCTTGCTTATCAATGGTTGGGTAATTTAATTCAGCCCCTTGTAGCCCAGTCCTCATAAAAGAGATTGGGAATTCATCACCCCCATCCTCCTTTTGCGTAAGCACAGCTGCCAATGAATCATCGGATGCAAATGTATACATAACAAAGTCTTTATCAAAGTCTGGACTTTTCAAGGAGGGCGCATGTGCAACATCAGTTTTAATTTTGCTGAAAGCGTCTTTCTCAATATCAGTCCACTTAAATTGTGCATTTTGCTTGACCATCTGCTGCAGTGGCTTAACAGTCTGGGCAAAATCAGGCACAAACCTACGTACGAAATTTATTGTTCCCATGAAGGATTGCATTCCCTTTTTATTATGGGGCATAGGGATTTGTTCAATGGCCTTAATTCTTTCTGGGTCTATAGATATACCTTTCTTTGAAACTATATGCCCCAGTAACTTTCCTTCTGTGACCGCGAATACGCACTTCTTAGGGTTGAGGGAAATACCATATTTTCGACGGCGTTCGAAAATTTGCTTTAGGTGGAACACGTGCTCCCCTCTTTTCTTCGAGAATATTGTAATGTCATCAAGGTATACCACGACACTTCGTCCAATCAGTCCATGGAAAGCTATGTCCATAGCTCTCTGAAACGTCGCTCCAGCATTAATCAGTCCAAAGGGCATCCTTCTGTAAGCAAAAGTTCCCCATTTAGTTATGAACGTTGTCTTCAATCTATCTTCCTCAACTACTAACACCTGGTTGTAGCCAGAGAACCCGTCCAATAATGAAAACAATTCAGAACTAGAAACCATCTGTAGCAATTGCTCCATGGGAGGCACCGAATAGTTGTCTTTATCTGAGGCACGGTTTAAGTCTCTGAAGTCCACGCACAGTCTGATTTCTCCCGACTTTTTTCTGACCGGTACCAAATTTGACACCCACTCGGAATTCCTGACTTTAAAAATAATCCTAGCATCTAACAATTTCTTCACTTCGCTCTGGATTAGTGGTTCCAACTTTGGGTGCATCTTCCTCAATGGCTGCTGATATGGATTGACGCCTGCTTTAATAGGGACGATATGCTTGATGATGCTGGTGTCGTAGGTTTTTAATTCTTCATACGTCCATGCGAATATGTCCTTGTACTGTTTAAACAAACTGACAAACCTTTCCCTTTCGGCCGGTGAGCAACATTTATCGAGATTCACGAACTTAGGATTGTTCTCAGTCCCCAAATTTATCAGCTCAAACTGCAGAGTCGAGCTATGCATCTTCACGTTAGCAGGTCTTCTGAACTTTTCATTCAAGTCAAACATTTTTTCTAACGTTCTGACCCCTTTCGGAATGAAATTGTCATATTTCATCTCAGCTTGATGTTCCTCATCATCTATGATTGCTCCTTTGAACACCTCTTCATTCGTCAAGCATTCTATTATTTGCTAATCATCATCAAATACTCGTAGGTTGGTGATCATATCTGGTACAGATGGCCTGAAAAGGAGTTCAACAGAACAACGATTGTTAGTAGGTACGAATCTAGCGGCTGATGTGGCCAATAGATCAGTAGCTGCGTTTTTTATTCTTGGAATTGAAATAATGTTAAATGCATTAAAACATTTAAGTAGTTCCCATACCTCATTCTGGTAAGCTTTCAAGTGAGGATAAATGCAGTGGATTTGATTCCGAATTTGTTTCACAATAATTTCAGAATCCCCAAAAACTTTTAAATTGCTTGCCTTCAATTCAATCGCTTTCTTGAGTCCCTGCACCAGTGCTTCATATTCAGCTGTATTGTTAGTACATTCAAACTCTAATCTACATGACAGGAAATGTTTATTCTTTTGGGGATCAATAAGGACACAGCCAGCCCCTGACCCTTCTAATGTCTTTGAGCCATCAAAAAATAAAGTCCAAAAATCACTAACTACTGAAGGTAAATCTATTCCTACTGCTAAGTCTACTATTTTACAATCAACCTCATCAGCCTGAGAAAATCGAAGGAGATCAGGCTGGGTGTTAGATGTGTCGCCAACCTCTTTCGCTTGATAATTTCCTGGTTCCAATTCAAGAAAATAGTTGCCCAACACAGAATCAATTGATACATTCTTCACATTCAGTTGAGTAACATTGTACTTCATGTGAGGCTCTCTTAAAATTTTAATCTGGTTTGGACTCTCCTTGTATGGCAACCACAGATGTGACCAATCCGAGGCGAAGTATCCTTTTAATTTAGCTAACCAATCTCTACTCAGGACCAGACCGTAAGCGTCTGGTATATCATCCACCACGATATTAATGACTTGGCATACTTTATCATTTGATGCCAGATGGATTAGGACGTCTTCCATCTGACCAATTACCTTAACGTCTGTCCTATCCAACTGAACCACCCTCCACGTGGTTGGCTTAGGCTGCCCATTTATTTTCTTACATACTGATATGGTCATGACATTAATTGACGCCCCTGAGTCTACCAGACAATTGTGCACATTATGATTAAAAATTTCAAACGTCTGGAGGAAAGGTGGATGTTTACATTTAGACTCACCTCCAATGCTGGTTTCTCCAATTTATTCTTCGCTCTGGGGTTGATTATCAGTAGGCGGATTCTCATCCAATTCCTCAAGTGCTCTCAGTAGTCTTTCTTTCTGTTGAGGCACTTTGCACATTTCAAATAGTGGGACGTTTGCTTTTATCTTCTTTAAATCTTCCACAATGTCATAATTCATCTGCTGTTCAATGGAGTTAGGTTTGTTAGCATCCACTTTTTCTTCATTTGGCTTGGGCAGCGTTCTGTTCTGCTTAGGATCTTGGCTGGTAATAGTGAACTCAAGAATTGTATCAGCCACGGGTTTATTTTGGAATTTCTTTTTAACGTTTCTCTACAGCCTCCTAATATTTGGGAGTATCAGATCATCATCTTTAACCGTCCCTTGACTTCTTGTTGTTACGTTGGCATCCACAACTTCCTTGTATCCTTGATTCCTTTCCTCTTCAGCGTCAAATAAAGAAACAAAACTCCACAAAGCCATGGTATCCTCTTCCTGCTCTTTAGTAGAATTTGCAGTAGAATTCTCTTTTCTTTCTTCATCGCCTTCCTCTGTTAACCTTGAATCCAACATCTGATTCATGACTAGTGTCATTGAATTTATCCATTGTGGACAATTATTTTCGGAGTGAGGTTGCTAGTGAAAGGTGCAGAAATTTTCCATCCCTATCTCTGTCAGATTCATAGACGCAGTATTGTGAGGAGGAGCTTGGGACTGACTGTTTTCCTCCCTTTTCTTATAATAAGGCCTGTAGAACTTCTGTGTTTCCTTCTCTTTCTCCAAGTCTATGATCTTATTAGACATCTTTTGCATCATTTTGGCCATACTTTCATAATCTGGTGCTTTCTCCTCTTTAGGCTTAGTGAACAATAAAGTTTTCCTTCTCTCTCCTCATTGTTCGGGGTAATCTTCAATACTCTCCCTTTCAGCTTCCACCACTTTTGCTTCTTCATAGGTTTCTGTCAGAGTAGGCTTGGCCCTACCTTTCGCAAACATGGCCAGATCAGGACCCAAAGCTGAAGTATAGTACTCAATCAGTACTTTGTCTGAAGGCTTATCTGTTTCAGAAAATTCCTTAAGATATACTGCGAACCTTTGTGTGAAACTGTGCACTTTTTCCTTTTTCTCTTTCTTCAGTGCACATAGTCCTTTCATAAGGGCTGCGTGAGTCTTTTGAACTGCATACTTACTTCTGAAAATTCTCTCGAAAGTATCCCAATCTGGGATAGAATTAGCAGGCAACCCAAAGTACCAAGATGCAGCAGCTCCTTTGAGGGTATGCAGGAAAAGTCTGCGCACTACATCTTCATGTTCCCCAGCTCTCAATCCTTTTATTGCCAAGTAAAAACTCTGCAAATGATCATCCACTAATATCTTCTCATTTGGATTGAAATTAGGTAATAAATTTTCAAAGGCCCGAGGTAGGTCATGTAAAGGAGGAGCCAGGTTTAGGGGTGACCTGGATTTCCATGTAGGTGGTGATTTGGTGGATTGGGAGGAGGTTGGTTGGCGTTGACACCAGCCATGAGTTGAGGTGGAGAATGAGGAGGTGAACCAACAGAGGTGTGAACAGGGGAAATGTAAGGGGTTTCTGGGCCCTCTTGATTCAAAGGTAGCTCAACTTCTTGCAAGGAGGTTTCCACAAGTTCTTCCTAGTCTCCAACCAGCACTAAGTCTTCTGTTATAGGACGGTCTTTCCTTTTATACTCTCTCCTGGGAAACTCAGGGATAATCGGAAATACTCCAATCTTCTTTACGTATGCCCTAGTGTGTCTTCTTAGGTCATTAACGATCTCATTCCGAACAGGATATAGATGTTCTCTATTTACTTCTTCCAGAATTGGATTACGTGGTCCACTACTTTAAGAACTGTAACCAGTGAAATAATCTCGGGAAAATGGGTTTCCTCGGCGAGCCATGCACTGGCGGCCCTCCTTCTAGTGCCAAAACTATTGAGGCCTGGAAAATCGCAGGCGACAACAGTAAGGGATTCTCCCCAATCAATGTTCCCAACTAGCCCATTGACTGTTTGGTATAGGGAATCCGTTCGGTTTGCGGTCCGGCTACCGTAGGTTAATTAAAAAAACAAAGGCTTTATCGGTTGCGGCCCGGTCCACCAAGTTTTTTGTGTTTTGACTTAAGATATGAAATGCAAGTGCCTAACTAAATGCAGGGTGATAAAGATGCCAGGAGCAGTCACAATGTGATGTGCAGGTTCTTACCTCTTGTCTTATGGCTCATAGGCATCCCAATCGCATACAACAAAAAGCAAACTGACTATGTAAACTATCCCTAGGGAGAAGAATTAGCATTTATTGGTGAGTAATACATTTTGCACATGCATAATGAAGAATCAAAGATAGCTGATACTTCTTTCAAGACACATGAACACTCACAGATATTTAAATAACCAGATAGCTGATCATTTTATAAAACAACCTTTATTACTCACAGTGGAAAATATCCCAAAAGATACCGAAAAGCATTCAACAAGAACATAGGTTCAGGAAATTAAACACTCTTACAGTAAATGAAACCCAGTTGAAAACGAAATAGTTCCTCTTCAACATTATTCATTGAGTTGTATTGATACATTCCACTTCTCACTCTCTCCAACAGGCGAAATTGCAGTTTCCTTTGTAAAACAAAGTAGTTCCTCTTACAAGCAAACATTTACAAAATTTTCCAGGGAAAAAGCCCCTTCTCATTCCTACTTTCAAATATTTAAACTACAATTTGCGACCCTTGGGATGCCTCCTTTGTCCCCCTCTCAGCTTCCCAACGCTTCAAATTCTTCTACGAACTATTGAGTAACTGACAGATCTTCAGGTTCCATTTCTCCGTTTCCATTCATGTTGTTCTTTCTTTCGCTTGTCCTTATAGCCTCGGTTCAATCCATGTCGAAACGCTCAGCTATACCTTCACACCATCGTAGTTCCACCAATCCCTTAGATCCACCTACACAAAAATAGAGATGCATCATTTATCGGATTTACATTACAAAACAGAACAACACGTTATACCATTGAAATGGCTGAACCATGAAGAAGACTAGGGATATCCCTAACATCAGAAAGGTGGGCCAACTAGCAGGCTGGAAGGCTATTAATCGGACGTCGGAGAGATGTCACATCGGCGGTTGAACGGCCTTTTCCATCCGCAACGGCGGACGAGACCAGGATCTAAGACACAAGCTAATCGCAGGTGGGTGAGGACTAAATTGGACGTCGGCAGATACTCAAATCGGAAGCTCTCTATCTCTTCTCAGCCGCAATGGCGGAAAGGTAAAGGCTCCGGACAAGCGAGTGAAGAGAAAACGAATCGGACATTGGCACGATTTGAACTTCAGATGGCAAAACATATTCAGAAGCCGCAACGGCAGATGGGAGAAAGGCTAAAACTTCTGACCAAGACAAGAAAGACTCCCGATCCAATGGAAAAAACTTGGAAAAAACTAAGTGCTTCAGTCAGCTACGAACATTTAACAAAGGACAACGAACTGTCATACCTCCGTAATGGCGACCACAGCAGAGTTAACTGGTTTGATACGTGTTGTAATCTCTAAGATCACATAAGGTTACCAATAATACATACTAAAACATACACAAATATAAACAGAGACAGAAGACAAGAACAGATTGGATAGAACAAAATATTTTATTATAATGAGTTCATACAAAGCACAGAATTGAACTGAGTTCTTGTGTGGCTCAACAGCCTAATATATACAAGTTTCAAACAGTTACAAAATAACTACCTGTCGATTCGGTGAACCGACACGACTGTTAGTTAGCCGACTTAATTAACTAGTTTAGTCGGCCGACCGACTTAGTCGGTCCATCGACTTAGTCGGCTGACTAAGTCGGTCTTCGTTCAAGTCGACTTATGTTGACTTGCTCCTTCTACATCTCCCCCACGAACAAAACGTTTCTTCGTCCCGAAGAAACAGGGAGGTACAAAAAATGTTTGTCTGTCGAACCCTGCAACTGCTACTAAGGTGGACTGTGCAGACGGATAGTTGGTCTTCGCTGGACGCATACTTCGACTATTGCTGGTGCAGTGACGGCAAGCTGGTGCTGGAAATCTGTCCAGGTCTGCAAGGCTTTTTGGATGTCGATCGTCAAAGTAGTAAGATTTGAAAGTACCGACATCTTTCCTGCCATGGGCATTTCTGCAATGTTCTCCATGTTGGGACCCAGCATTTGGTTCTGTTCTTCTGCAACATTAAGGAGTCGTTGCATCTGCGGGAAGATGTTGTCGACCTTTTCTAAGTTTGGAAGGGCTTGCTGAACCCACTAATGAGCTTCTCATTCTAGCTTCTGCATTTTGCTGTTTTCCATCACAATCTGCTCTTCAATGGTCTGCCTCATTGCTGCCTCTGTCGACTTACGTCCCTCCAAGGCCTGAATACCTTGTCTTGTATGCCTGGTCTGATGATAAACTTGCCCATAATGAGTAGGCCAGTCTCTCAGTACTTATTCAGTAACAATGGACTCCTGGATATGTTCCTGTAAGACTTTGTAGGCTTTGGAAAATGCAGTGTGCTGTGTCAGGAGTAGTCGGGCAGTCTCTTCCTTTTGCTCTGCCTTAGTCTCTTGGAGATGTGTCTGTATAGTCGACACCATGCCTTCAAAGAGCTGGTATGCCCTTTCCAAAGGTCGATCTGTAGCGTCTTCGACCGGGCCTGGGATGACAGATTGTGCAAGAGACCTGCATTTGCCAAGAAACTCGACCTGTTCTGCCTCCTTGTCTTTGAGCTCTTTACTTTTGGTGACCGTCCTCTTCTTTGACTCTTTGGCCAAGGTTTTCAGTAGTTGGCCAACCTCTGAGTCAGTTAGCGAACTTACATCTTTTAGGCTAATCTTCAGGCCGGATGTTCGATGGTGCTCTTTCTTTTTCTTCTGGGTGTCTGGCTATGGTTCTTGGGTACCTGCAGTAGTGGAAGTGGGTTCTGTGGTTGGTGGGACTGAGGCCGAGGGTCGCTTTGCTTGGTTAGGTGGTATAGAAGTCGGGGGTGTTTATTTTTGAGGAGGGGGTATGGGGGACGGTGGTTTTTCTGCTGGAAGAGGTGGTATGACTACTTTCAGCTGTGAGGCTGATGGTGGGTTTGGCTATGAGTCAGAGGGTGGCAGAGGTGGTGGAGATGATGGTGGTGGAGGTGGAGACGGAGTGGGGGACAAAAGAGTGACGGGACTATTTGGTGGGCTTTGGTCAGAAGAGATACCTGCTTGCGACGGTGACGTGGGTGGTTCATTCTGGGCTTCGGCGTCGAGTTGCTCTATGACAGAATGGATGGATCCATTCACGTCGCTTCCGTTGTCGATCCTAGTAAATGTCATTGTTTCTTGGGCGTAGATCTGTTTGTGTGCTTTGAGAGGGGTTGTCGTCCGTATTTTCTGTGCCGACCGGAACAGTGTAGGCAGCGTCGTGAAGAAGGCTCTAAGATCAGCGTCTTTGTCGGCCCTGGCTCTTAGTTCCTCCGGAATTGCTCTTTGATAGTCTTCCATGGGGCTGCCCAACTGTTCTGCCGGTGCTTGTTCTTCGACTACAAGTGTCAGGGATGGAGGAGGGGGGGTCGACACAAGGTCGACGACGTTTTCAGGCGTCTGTTGTGTTTTAGTTTTCTTGGGCCGTCCTTCTGGGGTGCCTGCCTCAATATATCGTTGAAACTAGGTTTCAACCGACACTTTATTAGCGCGGGCATCTTCGACAATGTCGACAGCCGCAGCGGCGAGTTCCTCTTCATCGTCGGACGAGTCAAGAATAAGTTTGCGCTTACCCCTGCCTGTTTGTTGTTTTTGAGTCTTGAGTCTTTTTCTGGCAACCGCTATCTCCTTAGCAAGCTTCTTGATGTTTCTCTTAGATAGGGCATGCTCAGGGTCATCCTCTTTGACTTCACCTGTTGGTTCAGTAGTGGGTTGGACGATTGTAGGAGCCGGAGGAGTTGTCTGTTGCACTGTTGGCTGCGTTTGTATGGTTGGTTGTTGTTGTTCTGTTGGCTAGGGTTCGACGACCTGTGCAGTCAGAGGTTTGACAGTAATATGCACCCGACTAGTGGTCATGGTTGGGGCATCCTCCGACATGAATGTACTGATATACAGATTAAGCTCGTAGTCCTCCTCCTTCTCCTGGTCTGTCAGTGGTTCGATGGTAGAGAAGTCGAATTTTTTCGCAGCCTCCGGAATTGGTACCTTTGTTCCTGCCTGTCGGGTCAATTCTTTGAAAAATTTTTCAACTGTTGGGTAATAGTCAAGGTCCTGTGCTTTGGGGTCTTGGCCTCGCATGTACCATACTGATGTATGGTCAAATGCTAACTGGATATGTGAGTCGGCAGGGAGGTTTCGTCGGATGTTTTGGGGCACCCTCCACCTCGTCGTCTGAACCTTTAACTGCTGGAACCAAGTCTCCAAGAAGACTTTCCCCTGTGCTAGCTCATGCAGGGTGCCTTTTTGTGAGAAGGGTTTGAAATGGTGCATTTCAAATCTAGTCGGCTCCCGGAAGACTGGACTACCTTCCGGACAGAAGTGATACATGACTATCCAGATAATCAAGGAGGGGAATTTGATGATACCTCCCGTCTCCTGGCAGCGTTCACAGATGGTTTTGACCATGTCGGCGACATAGTCTCCCCATCGGTAGACTTTTCCGTTGGTGACGATTGTGTCGACCGCCTCCAACATCTCCAATTTAAGGTCGCTGCTTCGACCGGCCAAGGTAAGGGTGATTGTGATGATTTTTGCCACAATTTGTGGTGTCCGGGTCGCAATCTGTCCTATCATTAATCCTTTATATTTTTTCCCAGTCGGTGTGCCTGTAAGTTCTTGGACAAGTCCCTCCTTAGTCCCAATTGGGACAAGGTAGCCTTTGTTTGACAGACCCGTAAGCACCGAAATAACATCCCCGGTGATGTCAATCGGCTGGTCAAAATAGAATCGGCTGTTGTGGTAACGACTAATAATAAATTTAATAGCGGCTTCCTTCGTCCCGCCGAAGCTGGCCATCAATGGTGCATTAGGGTACTGGAGAATGCTGCTGTTCCGGACTTTCTCAACGGCCTATGTCATTTTACTTCCTTCATATGCCCAGTCTTGGATTTCGGCCCAGAGTTTCTGAAATGGACCCTCCTGGACTTTGGCAGTTTTGATATTCTTCAGTCTTTGGACCAAGGGTGTGTCCTCTACCTGCAACTCCTTGGCCTTCGCCGCGGCTCGGGTGAGTTTGGGTGCCATGATTTCAGATTGGTCGGAATTTGAACAGGGTTCGTGGGTGCTGGTCGACGGAGGATGCGAGTGCTCTGTGTGTAAGGGGTGTGGTGAATGAACTTTTGACGGTCCATTATTTATAGGCGTGGGAATGGTGGAGTGTCGAACTGGTTGTATTAATGGTGGACTTGACAGTCCAACTGTAATACTCGAGTGCGATTTGGGGGATCTGGTTCGGCACTCGAGGCCATTAATGTGTGATGGGACTCTCGAGGTCGACGGTCGGTGTCGGTGATGAAAACGGTCGGCATGACTGGTCGATGAAAATGATGTCAGTTGTCGAAGGGGTGAGTTGCTGTCATGCTGGGTATTTTTGAGTGGATTGTTTTTTTTTTGGAATTTTTCTAACTTTTTATAGGTTTCGGGTGACAGTTACAGTCGTTATATATATATATATATATTTTAATTTTTGGATCAATTTCTGTGTCGTTTAAGTCGGTCTCCATTGACGAGCTTCCGAAATACTAGGCCCTATAATGTTTTTAGTCGGACTGAACCATTGGGATGGATTTCTTCGACAACATAGGGTCCCATCCATTCTGTGTGCATTTTCTTTGGTTTTCCTTTTACCCGACTGTTATAGAGTAGAGCAAGGTCTCCGACCGACAAGTTTTTGTTCTTGATGTTACGGTCGTGCCAGGCTTTTTGCTGTTGTTTTTGGATTTCCTGGTGTTGAATAGCCATAACTCTATGTTCTTCCAACTTACTGAGTTGGAACATTCGATCCTTTCTTGCGTGCTCAACATCGATATGTAGTAGTTGAGCTACAATAGGTGCCTGCTGTTGGAAGTGTAGGGGGACGACTGCTTCTTGGCCATATACCAGTTGAAAGGGAGTTTGGTCGGTCGACCGTTTATACGCAGTCCTGTATGCCCATAAGATCGCAGGGATTTTCTCATCCCAGTTATCTTTGGCGGTATTGCATATTTTTGTTAACCCTTTTGTCAATGTTTTGTTGAAGGCTTCAATCGCACCATTCGACTGAGGATGGTATGCTTTACTTCGATGGTGGTCCATGTGAAACTGGTCGGTTAAGTGTTTTCTGGTTTTGTTAATGAAGTGTGAGCCTTGGTCGCTGATCAGGGTGAGGGGACATCCAAATCGAGTAATGATGTTTTCATAGATGAACCTAGCAGCTACCTCACTTGAACATGTTTCGACAGGTTCAGCTTCTGCCCATTTAGTAACATACTCCACTGCAGTGATGATATATCTTGTATCTGAATGTCGGGCTGGGACAGGGAATGGTCCTATGAAGTCTATGGCCCAAATTTCAAATGTGAGACTAGGGTTTACAGAGATCAGGGGCATTTTTGTACTCGGTAGTGGTCGACCAAGTCGTTGGCATCTGTCACATCGACTAACAAAGGTTTTGCAATCTTTGTGGAGTGTCGGCCACCATAATCCAGACTGTTGGATTTTCTTAGCAGTTGTGTCGGCTTGAAAGTGTCCTCCTGCAGATCCATAATGAGCTTCGTGCATGATTTGGTCTCATTCATGGTCGAGTACACATCTTCTAAGGACATCGTCTAACCCCATTTTGTATAGAAATCCATTGATGAGGCTGTATGGGGCAGCCTTCATAGCTAGGATTTGCTTTTTCTTAGTGTTCAGACCCTCTGGTGCCTGACCCGTCTCTAAGAATTGTGCTATCTCTTCCAGTTCTTCTGGTACCGCGTCTATACGAAATATGTGTGCGTCCGGCAAGTCGTCGTCGACTCCGGTCGGTTCCTCTCCTGTGTCGATACGGGATAGGTGGTCGGGCCCGACATTGAGCTTTCCTGGTCGGACCACTACTTCAAACTCAAACTCTTGAAAAAGAAGTAGCCATCGACAAATTCTTCCGTGATGAAGGGGGTTATTAACAAGGTATTTAAACTCTTGATGGTCGGTGTAAAATATGAAGGGGTTGGCTAACAGGTAATGTCGATACTTTTGAAGGGCAAAGACCATACCTAGGGCTTCTCTTTCAGTGGTCGAATAGTTCTTTTCAGCCTTATTGAGTTTTCAACTACTGTAAACTATTGGGTAATCCATTCCATCATCCCCTGGTTGAGTCAAGATTTCTCCAATAGCTATCCCTGATGCATCAATATGCACATGAAATTTGGTAGACCAATTTGGAAATTTAAGTATGAGGGCTTCGACCAGTTTTCTCTTTAATTTGTCGAAGGATATTTGGCATTCCTCTGTCCACTTAAATTCTTGATCATCTTTTAGCAGGTCTTCTAGAGGGTAGGTCATGTCGGAGTAATGTCTGATAAACTTCCTATAATACCCTGTATGTCCCAATAACACCCGAACTTGTTTAGGGTTTATTGGAGGCTTCAAGTCGAGGATGATTTTAATTTTGGCAAAATCAACCTTAATACCATCTTTGCACACAACATGTCCTAGTAGTATCCCTATGGGGGTCATAAATATACACTTCTTAATGTTTAAGGAGAGTTGGATCTGTCGACATCTCTCTAGCATAAGTCGGAGCCATGTGTAGTGATCCTTTAGGGTGGAGTATATAGTCCAGTCGTCGAAGTAGACTGCCATGGTTTTATAGATGTATTCTTGGAAAGTTTTTACAACAATTATGGAAAAGACTGCAAGTGCATTCTTTAATCCAAAAGGCATAACCCTATAAGCAAAAGAACCAAATTCACAGACAAATGTCGTTTTCTTCTGGTCTTCCTTTGCTATAATTACTTGGTTATATCCTGAAAATCCATCTGTGAATGAGTAGCATTCATGTCCTGCCACTTCATTCAAGATTTCATCAGCATAAGGGGTTGGGAATGGATCTGTTAGTGTGACTTTATTAAGCTCTCTAAAGTCGACACAAATTCTTAACCTAGTTGGGTCATGTTTCTTAGGCTGTACGACCATGGGGATTGCCCATTCCGACTGGTCGATCGGGTAAATGATTCCTGCTGCTAACATGTTGTCTATTTCCTTCTTAACTATTTCCTTATACTTATGAGCTAGTTTATAAGGTCGTTTCTTAACGGGTCGGACATCAGGTTTAGTATCTATTTTCATCTCTCCCATTTCATGTACTAGTCCTTTTAAGTCTTTGTAGTCCCGGGCAAAGACATCTTGGAACTGTCTAAGTAGGTTTACAATTTCAGTGGTTTAATGTTCATTCCAATAGTCTCCAATCTTAGCTATCTTTGGACGGTCGTCATTTGAAATGTCGACCTCCTTAGTTTTTACTTTTGCATCCAGCCACTCTGGTGCTTTAGCTTCATTGATCAGCCGACTTCCCTCTTTGAACTGTGAGAATGTAGCAGGAAAGTCAGCTGCAGTCATTCTATCAATGTCGTGTTTATTTGTGGTTTCGACTTTCAAGATGGAATAGATAGGTTTGCTAGTTTCCCTGTGGTGAGGGTTCCATCTGAAACTTTTTCCTGTGGTGTGTTCATTTTCTAAGTGCAAGCGGGTCGACTGTGGTTGGGATGTAGTTTGTATAGTATTACAGTCCTTAACCTGATGATGGTTTGGGTAGGGTTGAGTGACAGTCGGTTGGAGGAATTGTTTGATTTGCTGTGCTGTTTCATCCAATTTTTCGTTTTGAGGTGTAAACTGGAAGTCTTTGATAAAGTTTTCTCTCAATTCCTGCCAAAAGAAGGTTTCTCCCCGATCTTCCTCCATTTTATACCATTTGTTAGGTAAGTCGTCTAAGGTCGAAGGAAACAAATGGGGCCAGGCTCTCTCGTCTTTGTAACCAAGTCTTTTCCACTCCTTTTCGCAAGTCCTAATGTGGTCTTCTGGGTTCTGGCCTTGAGTGAAGATAGGGATTTGGGCTTCCTGTGTTAACTTATTCCCTCCAAATATTTTGACAAAGAAGGTTGAAGCAGTTGTCCAGGTCTGTAGTTTTGATTGATGGGTATCCCACCATCTAGCTTCTTGACCTGTAAATGTTTCCACTAAGCTTTGCAGTCGACCATGTTCTCCAATATTTTTAGAGACTTGTTCTACATGCATGACTGGGGAGTCCCTCTCCTTATACCGGGGTAGTTGAGTATTGGTTAAATTCGTGGGTTGTAAGGTAGGGCGTTCCCGGAGTTTCTTTTCGAAAATTTTAGGGATAATTGATATGATGAAGCACTGTCGGGTGGGTTTTTTCTGTACTGTTGAATAGTCCAGCACCCTCTTGCTTGTGTTTCGTAGTTTTCTATCTCCCAGTCATAGATTTCAGCATCCGAATTATACCCGACTGATTCTGAGTTACCTAAGTAAATCTCCCCTTGGGCGTTTGGTTCTGTGTAGTCAGTATTGTTCTGGATCTGATAAAGTTGTCGGATATCGACTTCCTCATCAATCAGTTCAATCCAAGGTTGTCCTTGGGAGGGATTGATAGGTACTATGACCTTTTGGCCATTTCCTTTGAGCTTAATACATTCTTTGTCTAAAGAGATAGAAGCTTTCATCTTTCGACCCCAGGGTCGACCTACAAGCACTGGGAAGGAGCTAGAGCCTTCCTTTGGGTCAATAATTTCGAAATCAACCTTGGTTGATATTCCTTTGATGGTTGTGTCTAAATTTTTCCAAACCCCAATGGGTTCAATGAGACCTTGGTCGGCTAGTTTGAGATAAATGCCGGAATCATAGAGTCGAGGTCTTCCCATCTTTTCCCATGTGTCCCGGGTCATAATATTCACCTGAGACCCGAAATCAAGCACCACTTGTTGGACATGAAAACCTTCGATTTCCAGGTCGACGAGAGGGTCGACATCATTTTTGGCTTTTTGATTTAGGTTGCAAATGTTCTTAATTTGTTTTTCAGGGTTAGTACTTTTGATTTGATGCAATAAATCAATGAAGTGGGCTACCGACTCATTTGTTTGAATGAGATGGGTTAACTGCTGTGTCGTGCTAAGTCGACTGTGAATAATGTCTTCGTGTTGTGAGATGTTTTGAAATATGTGTGATGCCTCTTGATAGGTGTGTTTTTGTTTTATAGGGTCTGGATAATTATTTGTGTCTTGTATTTTGCTAATTTGGGGGTTATCAGGCCTTGTTTTTGTGCCTTGACGAGTGACAATATGCAGATTTTTAGTATGTAATACATCATGCTTTTGTACACAGGACAAGACATTAACATTCTTTTTCATATTAATTTTTTCCAACATAGTAGGACAATCCTCCAAGGAGTGATCGCTTACTCCACAATGCGTACATAATTTCAGGTCAGTTCTGTCCTTGTACGGACAGTCTGCGCATTTGTGCCCCTCTTTATAGCAAATGAAGCACTAGCTAGGTCGACGAGTTCGTATGTCTCGAATCCCAACGAATCGACCTCTTCCAAACCCTTGTCATCGGTTGTCATACTAAATTTCATATTGTCAGCCGTTAGCTTGTTGCCCATTTTGATTGTTTGGATTGCTTTGCTCATTAGTCTATGCTACTGCATTTGTTTGGTAGATGGCCTGATAGTTCTGTCTATTTTTCAGGTTCAATTGACAGTCGGCTGTGTTGTGGCTTTTTGTCTCACAGATGGCACACCAGGAGGCCTTTCCATTCTTCATGTTGTATGGACAGTCAGCTATAGAATGGTCTCCACGTTCCTGGCAGATGTCACAAAACGCTTTATTCTGCACAAAACGGACATCTTGTCGGCTGTACTGCTGTCGACAAGTATCTTTTGAATGACCGGTCGTCGAACAGTTTGTACACCAAATCTCTTGATTCTTCAGGGTCAACTCTTTTAAAGACTTCTGGACATTTTCTAGTTGTTCCTCCAGGCGGTGGTCTGTTGGATATGCAGGGATATCTTCGTCCATCTCAACCTGCAGCGCTTTTGTCAGCGTGTCTTCATATGTTTTGAAAGTTTCCAGACTGATATGTCGGCGAAATTTCTGTGATAGACCTGCAAGGAACCACTGAATTAATAATTGTTTGTCAATAACATAATCTAGTTGGCTCAGTAGGTCCTTCCAGCATTTGTCATAGTCGCGGACAGTTTCTCCTGGATTCTGTTGGGTTGTTTTTAGCTTTTTGGCTGCCAGGTGCTTAGCGTCTGGGTTTTTGAAAAAGGATAGGAACTGCGCCTTTATCTCTGCTTTGGTTGCTTTGGGGGTCCTTTCTATGAATGTCATGAACCATGTCAAAGCTTGTTTGCGTAGGGCCCCTACGAACCGGGCCATCTGTCGTTCTTCATCTGTGACCTGGTTTGCTTCCCAGGTTGACTCGCAGACGAACCAATGTCATCTGGGGTCTTCATCCCCCTCGTAGAGAGGAATGTGAGCAGTGCCGTGACCCATTCTTGAATCACTATCACTACTTTCAGAAGTTGGCGGGGTGGGTGGTGTGGGTGGTGGTGAAAGAGGTGGGGTTGTTGATACGGTCGAACCTGTGGGGGTGACGATGGGGTTTTGGTCGACGGAACTTGTGCTTCCATCGGTGGTCGATTATTTCTCACCGTACAGCGAATTGTTGATAATTTGTCTTCTCGATGGCCCACTGTCACTTTAAGTGCTCAGGTATTACTCTTGGGTATCTTCTAAAGTTGTATGTGGCAGGGGGGGTGCTCCTTCATGTGTCGGTAGGAGCAAGTGGATACTTCTAAACGAAGGTGCCGTTTGAAAGGTCACCCAGTTCCCTTCGACCGGTCGGCGTATGACAAGGTGTCGTCCCGAGTACGGTTCATCACCGAGTCAAATCCAGATTGTGATGTCACCAGCTCTCAGTCGGAGGTCGTCTTCAATAATAGTCTGTATTACGGTATGTGAATTGGCTGGGGACAGGGTTACTTCATCGGGAACCATTATTTGGAGAGCTTCTTGCTGCTCTATCCACACTTTGTCATCCTTAGGGGCCGTCTCTTCCTCTACGCCTTCTTCTTGTCGGTCATGACCCGACGCTGGCGGATTCTCATCATGGTCGGTCTCCCTAGGTTTTTGTTCTTGACGCAGCTCATCGGCTCGTTCACGTCTGGCTTCCCTTCTTTGCTGTCGTTCATCCCTCTCGATTTTCTTAATGTCCGACATACTTTCATACAATATTATTCCTGCGAGTCCTCTTCGGTTGACTGTTCATTACTGGATTGGTCGACTGGTATCCACTATGCTCCCTTTCCGACACACGACCAGCTACCCCCCCATAGCCTACCCGACGCTTTTTAGAAAGCTCGGATAGTTCTGTCTATTTGCTCAGGAAGTATTCCCACTCCCTTTCAGTGATGAATTTCTCCCACTTCTTTTGCTTCTCCACCCAGTTAGTGTTTGATGGCGGTTCGTACAATGGTGGTTGAGGTTCGACGATATGGCTTGCTCCTTTCTCTATCAGGAACTTGAACAGCAGGGTCGGTAAGGAGCACAGAAATTGGTCAGTGAAATCTGTGTAGAATTTGGCTTTTACAGTTTCCACTGAAGTTCTGTCTTCGATTGCTCGCTCTTCACAGAAGTCGTCGGCAATCTTCTCACACCACTCTGACAGATTAGTTCTACCCCATTGAATAAGTTTCTCTAGCAATTTTTCTTCTTTAGTTGCGTCGGGCTTTTTCAGCCAGGAGTTGCTTCATTAATTGTGGCACGGATTCAACAAACTTCTCGTGTGTCTTGGTGAAAAATATGGCTTTGGCTTCTGCAACTGTTAGTCTGTTCCTACGTGCGTAATTTTGTAAGTAGTTGGCAATCTTACGCTCCCACCAGTCCTTTATCTCCTGCTATGGTATCATATGTGAACAGATATTCTAGACATGTACTACTGGCAACGGAACCAATGTTGTAATCTCTAAGATCACATAAGGTTACCAATAATACATACTAAAACATACAAAAATATAAACAGAGACAGAAGACAAGAACAGATTGGATAGAATAGAATATTTTATTATAATGAGTTCATACAAAGCACAGAACTGAACTGAGTTCTTGTGTGGCTCAATAGCCTAATATATACAAGTTACAAATAGTTACAAAATAACTACCTGTCGGTTCGGTGAACCGACACGACTGTTAGTTAGCCGACTTAATTAACTAGTTTAGTCGGCCGACCGACTTAGTCGGTCCATCGACTTAGTCGGCTGACTAAGTCGGTCTTCGTTCAAGTCGACTTATGTCGACTTGCTCCTTCTACAATACGCAAAACAAAAATAAAAGTTACGGCTCATCATAAACTTCATCATGATCAGAATCTGAACCTTGGTCAAGAATTAAACTTTGTAGTCATTAAAAAATAAAACACAGATCAATACTCAAAATATTCAACGATCAAACCAAAATCATGAGGAGGGGTCCCAAATTTAAGAAATTTGGGGAGGAAAGTTGCAGCTGCAACAGAACCTCACCATTTCAGCTGGTCTATGGCTCTAAGGTAATATTTCCTAGTTCCTTGAGATTTCCAATGAGGATATTGTTGCAGGAATAAGATGCTTAACCCACCCAACCCAGAGAAGGATGTATGATTTGGTTAATATACAACAGTAAAGGGAGCAACATTTTGATAGAACTCGGAAATTTCAGGACAAGCTAAAAGAGATCTTTGACAGAAAGAAAAAACCTGATGATTTCCAGGTGAGGGATGTAGTGTTACAATGGGATGTACTCCATGAAGAGAAGGGGAAGCATGGAAAATTTGATCACCTATGGAAGGGGCCTTACAAAATTGTTGCCTTCAGAGGAAAGAATGCCTACACATTGGAAGAGATGGAGGGTGGTCTGGTATTTGGAGCTCCTGTAAATGGGAGACTCCTAAATCACTACTTTATGTAAAGTAAGTTCAATTCTATTTCATTTTGTATACCATTTCTCTTTAACATTGCATGTGTGGACAACTCTTTGATAGACTTAAAGCCCGAGGTGAAGGAAGTAAGGTCCACAAGAGGAGATGTCATTTGGTTTTCTTTTTTATGAAAATTTGAAGTTACAGGCACTAGAACAAATTTTGAGCATTTTAGGAAAGTTTAGGACCAACCTAATGGATCAGGAACTTGGTCTATAGGGTTCTTTTCTACCTCAAAGAAGGATTACATCCTCAAGTTGGATTCGTTGTTATCACCTATGTTAAACTTTGAATATTTTTACAGATGTGTTAGCTATATTTTTGGGATAAGTAGTTGGCAAGGGACTAGGCCAGTGAAAGGAGGAATAAGGTCTTAAAATTTCTTATCATAAGACCTTGAAGGATGTTAATGAGTTTCTTTAGGTATTTTGAAGGATCATTTCTAAATTGGAAATGAAAAATAATTGAAAATAATTATAGATTTGAACCTTGCAAATGGGTGTAAGTGAGAAAATTCGTTTTAGGTTATATAGTGACAAGAATGAAGGGTTTAAATGCATAAGCATAGAATATCAATGGATGTTAATAATTCTACCAAGATAATATGTACATGATTGAGGAATTTTGGGTAAGGGTGAAGACAAGTTAACTAGCAGAAAAAATTATCCATTGGATGAATAGATGAAGATAGATCTACGGTCCTGAAAATTTCCATTGTTTTAACATGAAAGGAGGAATAAATTTCTCAAATCTGTGAAATATCTAGGAGCCCACACATTCAAACAATTTATATCTAGGAAGGAGTAATATTCACAGTGGAAATTAATTCCACTAGCTCAACCTGCACAGACTAAAGAAATTTTCCCAAATCGTGGAAATGCTTAAAGGTATGCATTTTCTGATGGAGGCGATCTAATTAGAGAATGGATCCATAGAGAAGAACGATTCCACAAATCCAACATGCACAAAGAAATGAAATCTCCAACTCCATGGAATCACATAGAGGCCACAAGTTTCAATGGACCCAATTACCCTTGGTCTCATATCTATGGCGGATATGATTTTCGCCGGTCCAGCTTGTGCGTCGTGATCAACTTTTGAAATCGATGGAATTTGGTAGGGACCGCAGGTTTAAACAACCCAGATATATGCCCTCTCATGATCTATGACAAAGGTTGATTCTGATTACACAAAATGCATGCAGAAACCTTTTCCTCAGATCAGCCAAATTCGGTAGGGGCCGCAGGCTTCAGCGGTCAGGATCAACTTTCGATTCCAGATCTACAACGATAATGAATTGCGTTAATGCAAGGTGCATGACAAATACGAATGGTCAGATTCAGCTAAATGTGGTGGGAGCTACGCGATCTGATGAACAAAATTAAGATACAATTAAGATCGATGGTGGAGGTGTATTCCACTAAAGGAAGCTGCAAGAAAAATAAGGAGGATGGTATAACAAAGAAAAATATTGATGGAGACAAAGGAATCAGGATCAATGGTCCAATATGGCGGGAGGAAGAATGAACCAAAAATATGTTTCCATTGAAAATGTGTGAGGGGAATGCCAAAAAGGGACAATATAAAATATACATGCACGAGGATTTAGCTCATTTGTATTTTACTGCGCGTTTGAAAGAGAGAGAAAGACTGTGCAGAAAGCCGCCATCTAGGAAAAACACCATCAAACTACTTGTCAAAGGATCAGGTAGGCCATGTTTCTCCATTACACAACATATATAATATGGATGAGGTAGAAGGGTTAGATGAACAAAAGCTGGTATACCAGAAAATTAAAGAACTCTTTGAAGACATAGATTTTGAGATTTTTGACACCATACTACTGAATGGACCCATAGCAAGTTTAAAGAACAACCTAAAGCTACTTAGGGACCAGGGAACCAATATGACAGTGTCTATAGGTCATTTTTCCACCTTTTCTCCACTTACCAAACCATGAATTTCCCCGAGTTAATCGATCGGTGCGACACTAGTTACTCTGATTCCGAGAAGGTAATTATGGACACCTATAAGTCTAAATACATTTCTCATTCATCCCCCTCATCATTAGGAATACATTCTCCATTCCTGCAGAGTTAAATCATAAATCTAAATAATAAATTGAAGAAATCATTGTCCATTATTTTAGAGAGGCATCTATGGAAAATAAAGAGGAATTCTTTAAATCCTCTTTCAAACCCGATACCTAGCTAAAACATTACCCTTACCATGTAGATGCCGGTGAATTCAATGAAGAAACACAGTGCTACACAACCCTCATGAGCTAGTTTTTGGGAATGGATACCAACAAATACATCACAAATCCCATGATGAGTTTGTTATTTACCCTGAGCACCTACCAAGTCGACTCAGAGGATCCCAACCAATCAGTCCAATTTTCTTGTATCAGGTTTGAAAATTTCCTAGCTAAGAATATTCACTCTCATCCTGAGTGAATTTCCCTAGGACTAGAACCTTTAGGTTTCAGTCCTACTTGTTGATAATTTTTTTGTCTTCTGAGGAAGATAACCTTCAACTTCCAGAAATGATGATCATAGATGAAATAAAAAATGATTACACAAAATTCATGAAATTTTTGATGATAGGAGTGTATGGTTCCTTCTTCCAGAAGTAGCTACCTAAGGTGTTACCTGAGATGAAGGAAGCCTTGCAAAACTCCCCTAACAAGAGGATTGGATATTGGTTCTTTTCAAAACAAGGTACAACAACCAGGCTATACGGATTTGTACACCAACCTTATAGAATTACTTCCTTTCTGACTCTAAGGGTTTTTGCATTAGAACTAATCAGACAGAGGCTCATAGTGGAAAATGAACACTTCCTGAATTTCAGGAATTCTTCAAAGATTAAATTTCCTTGGGCCATGGGTCATTTATCATAAAAACAAGGATGCTCTCCCATTGGTAGAGAGTTTTCTTAGATATTTGGAGTTCCCTAATGAGGTTTCCATCAATTTTAATCCCCACCACATCATCTCAAATAGAAGGCAAGATAACAAAAACAAGTCCTTTGAGCACCATGAGGTGGTAGGCCTACTTGATTCTACAAATTGGTCATACTACCCCTAGAATAGGTAGGGAGATGATGGTATGGAAGAGGACTCTACTTCTCTAACTCAAGGAAATAACTCACCCCAACCTGGAACTCCAATCCTGGGCCCAACAACAGAGAAGGTCACACCTTTGGCTAGTGTCTCTAAGCATTCCAACAAGAGGGACTTCTCTGATGTCATGGACATAGAGGAGGAGGACACAACCAACACACCTAAGAAGCATAATTTGGAAGATGCAGGACAAATGGTACAGGAAGCTGGTGGGAAAGGCAAGAAGAGGCAAGTAAAGGTCAAAGTCTCTTCCTTTGAGGTTCAAGAATATGAATTTTCCTAGACACCTAAATGATAAACAAATAGATATAGGTCTAATACTAAGCTATTGGACAAATACAAAGAAAACAAAGACATCAGCATGAATGAATCTCTCAAATTGTCAGCAGAGGGAAGGAAATATTGTGGGTAGGAGGTATCTCTAGTTTCTGTCCTAGCTCACAAATAGAATACACTTAATCTGGCTATAGACTCTAGGAACATAGTAGCTGAGATGAGGATCAATCTAGATGACATTCCTGTACCAGATATTATCCTAGTCCATAAGTAGACAGGGGACATCATTCATACCGATTTACCGAGGTCAACCCTCAAGATATCCAAGTTGTAGACTAGAAAGAGTAGAGTTGAAAACCAATTAACAAAAAATAAGGTAGAGAATAGGGCCCACTAGGCTCAGATCAAGAAGCTTCAGGAACACTTGTTGTTGGATAAAAACCAGGTTGATAAATGGGTTGGCACACAAATACTATTAAAGGAGAAATAAAATACCATTCAAATGCTAAAGAAAATGGTGAAGATTCCAACTACTCAGTTAATCCAATATTTAGAGCTTTCAGAGCTAGAAAAGGAGAAAGAGAGCTTGAATGGTAATTTTACAGAATTCCAATCCCATATACTCAAGTTCATAGAGAAATATAAGCAATGGAAGAAGGATATGATCCTCATAGTGCTGAGTGAGAAGGCCCTTAAGGCCAAAGCAGATGATCTAGAAAAAAAACTACAAGAGAAAGAGAAAGAGATTGAAAAGGGAATTGTTCCCCCTATCACTGAACCTGGTGAGTTCTCCATTGTTCAAGATCTAGAACAAGTAAGTCTAAAGGAGTTGGAGATGACAAGGTTGAAGCACCAGAACAAAAACCTAGAGTGCTTGGCATTGGAGAGAGAACATGAAAGAAAGAGATGGGAAGCAAAGTGTGCAGAATTAGAGAGTAAGAATGAGAAACTGGTATAGGAGGTCACATGGAAATCACCAGTCCAGGGGGAAAAGCACATAATATGGGATGCCCTCATATTAGAGGCCACCAAGTTGAGACACTACCTAGATTACATTCTAAACAAAGAAAGGGTTATATAGGGAACAAAATAAAGAGAAGCTAAATAAGAGAGATGTTGACAATGATAAAAATGCTATAGAGTTTCTAAATGGGATGATAGAAGAGGAGATCAGAAAGGATGGCATAAGCGATAGGATTTATATCATCACTTGGGCCAGGAAGGTGGTAAATCAGTACTATAATTTATAATTTGCAATGCCAAGATTGGTATCATGGCACATGAGATCAAAGTGTTTATCGAAATGTTTAACCCTTTGGTAAAAATGGGGCTTCCATTCTTCTGGAAGGAAAAGGATGGCATGTTGTCACAAAAATAATAGCATGACTAGTTGATTTGATGCAGGTTGGACCAATCCAAATTTGTTGACATGCAGTAGTCTCTGTCAAGAAAGACAATTCTTGATAAGCTAGAAGATGTGTTCAATATAGTGTTCACTTTCAGGGCCATTTGTGTACGGCTACCGGATTTTTCATATGTGGACCATGAAGAAATACAGGTGCTATCGAAGGAGATTTCCACTCTAGAATTACCTACCATGGATCAATGGAGTGATCAAGAAGTTTGGGAGCACCAACTACATTATGCATGCCCAAGGATTATAGTCATTAGGGGGTTGTTGGAAAATACCGGATTTACAATGAGGATGGGATACCCCACCCCCACGGTGAAGGAAAAAGCTAGGATGAGTCAGTATAAAACCGTTGGAGGTTCCCTGAACCATGATTTTCAATCAAGCGAGTCTGATTCCCAGATGTCGCATTACTATTTTAATCAAGCATGCACGTTATCCCATATTTACTGATTTATGTTCAAATCGTGGTGAATGTTCCACCTTAAAGTTGTTCAGATTTGCAATGATGATTCAAGATTGATTCCCAATTTTTGTAACTAAATTTGGATCTGTTTTAATATTGGTCTTGGTAGCCCATGACTCTATAAATGTAACCTCTATGGAGGAGTAAGGGTTGGAAATTTCATGTAGAAGGCTTTTGTGCTTGGTTTTTTGTAGCTCTGTCATTTTCTTGGAAGTATTAATGAAAATTATTTTCTTAGTTTTCTTAGATTCATTAAGTTGTTCCAGGTTCAGTTATGTTTTCCTATATTTCACATTTCCATGTATGTGCATTGCTTCCAATACATTTCTAGGCTGTATGTAAGGAATGTGTCCTTGTTAGATGCTCCCTATATCATAAATTGTATTTTTTATGTGTGTATAATGACTGAGATGGAATTCATCCTTAGATAGATGCTATGTTTTAGTTATTAGCCTCCATTGTTTTTTATAGTAAAGGTGTTTCAAGAGATTCATCCATAGACAGGTGCCTCTTGTTTCACTGATATTTCTTCATTTCAATTTTTCATTACATAAAGTTATTAGACTGAATATAACAACCACGTTGCCTCAGATTACATAAGAGAACGAACACTCATTATTGTTGTAAGACCTTTGAATATTTTTAGGTTGTGACTCCATTTCCCAATGGTACTTCTTGTTTGTCTGTCTTACCATCTTTAAGAATTACAAATAACACGTTCTTATCAGATATCTAGCCTTTGGATCACTTGCTTAAATCCATATGTGTATGTGAATGTTCTCGTGACAAAGACAGATCACTCTCTGACTGTAAAGGATAGAATACAGTCTAAAGATTGGTTTGAAATGGTTACCCTAGTGATCTCCTACAACAACCATAGGAAAATCATTGGGTGATAACATGTCCCTTCACCAAGTGGGAGGTTTGTTTTATGGATCACAACCCAACTTCAGCTAGGGGGCATCATAATATCATAGTGGTTGTTGATTATTTCACAAAATGAGAAGAGCCTATGCCCACTATCAAAGTCAACGACGAGACAACCATGCATTTCATATTCAATCAATTTTTCGCCCAATTTGATATCTCAAGAGAGCTTATCACTGACCATGGCAGGCACTTTCAAGATAAGATGATGGCTAAGTTATCTTCGAATTTAGGATATAAGAAAGAGCGTTCCTCTTCTTAATATCCTATAAGTCCCTTAAGTCCATTCTCTAAAAAAACATCATGCAAAGCAAGACCAATTGGAATATCATGTAATATCTTGCTTTGTGGGCCTAATAAACCGTAGTTAAGGTTGCCATCAGTTTTTCCCCATATCATTTAGTGCATGGGGTGGAGTCGATTTTACCAATTGAATGTGAAATCCCTTCTTTGAAGCTAGTCATGGAACAATTTCCAGAGACTTCTGCATTAGAAGAACATCTGGTACACGTAGAGAAACTTGATGAGCAATGTCGAGATGCCTTGGTGGCTCTTGAGCTAAACACGAGTCACATTAAAGTACAGTACAATAATTCTTCCTATCCCCAGAAGTTTATTGAAGGTGACTTGGTCCTCTTGTATGACCAAGATATTGAACCATTAGGGGCGGGAAAGTTTAAACCCATGTGGCATGGGCCTTACATAGTCAAGAAAGTATTAGAGAAAGGCTCTTATGAGCTAGTATATTATGAGGGGACACCCTTGGTAGATACTAGAAATGGGATCTATCTCAAAAGATACTATGTGTAATTCTCAGTTGAGGCTAATACTTTGGATATTATTGTACAGTTGCATAATTTAGTTTTGGTCTTCTTGTGGTGATCGAGTTTTTTGACTTTCTTTTGTTTGTTGTGGCTGATGTCGAAAGAGTATTCAGTATATGTAGGATATGCTAATGGTGTCAGTAGCCACACTCAAAACTGAGCTTCGGCTTCTTGGGTTATTTATACTCCCACGGGTCAAGTTTTTTCTTCAGGAGGTGTATATATGTGGCCTTCATCGAACAATATTGTTGAATATAGTGTCATGATTGAGTTATTATGCGATGCCATCTCTCATGGTATTCAGTCTCTTGAGGTATGTCTTGACTTGCATTTAGTGGTATTACAGCTAAATGGAATGTATCCTATTAGAGATATGACTTTATTACAAATATTCTTGAGAGTAAGGATGTTAGAATTAAAATTTGAGAACATTACATACATTCACATTCCAAGAAATTACAATCATGTTGCTGATTCATATGCAAATTACGTACTAGATTGGCATTTGATACACAGACAATGAAGCATTCACATCACATTCCCATGTGTAAATATAAATAATCGGTCATCATAAGTATTTTTCATTCAAAATATAGTCCAAAAAGTGGTGTCATAATACATAATGTCATGATACAAAAATGGGGCTTTCGAGCCACCAAAATATACTACACGGTCAGTACAACAAAAGGTACATCTAGACCTCTAAGCCTATGGACCAAGGTGTTGATAATGATAACACACAACAAATCTAGTGAGTCATCTGAATAAATGAACACATGCACGTGGTACACCCACCACCTATCGTTGCATAGCCTCAAACAAGTCCTTGACTTGTGTCATGGGCACTCTATGTTTTAGTCAAATGAAGTTTGTATGGATGTTTTGGAGCATGTGCTCTGCATCCACACCTATGATATCATCATCTCTCCCCCTTCGACAATGTCGATGGAAGCCATATGGTCATCTAGGTTTAACATCTGCGTATACATGACCAGTATCAATATATGTCATCACACAAAAACATGTCTTTTTGATTTCACTATATCAAAAGACACAAAAAAATTAAATATTTCAAAAACAAAATAGAGTTGGGATTTTTACCTATGTCACTGTATGCAGATCCTTACCGAATAGGAATGTGAGGATCACCACAAACATGTATCCCCTCATATGGGTAGTCATCTATAGCTATGATATGCCTACACCACTAGAGGAAAAATTCGGCTGGATAGAGTGTGGCCACTCACCCTCCTCCTAGCCTCCACATCACATTTTCCCAGTGCAACTAAGCTAGATCCCTAGCACCATGAGGAGTGATATCCACTCTTGGGATTATCCCTGATACGTTATCAAAGAATAATGTACTCAAGAGTCTTGAAAAACCAAAGTTTCGTGTTCTACCTATGTTGCAGTATGACAACTGTTGTTTCATGTTACCCAACAGCGAGGTACTCCAGTCATAGATGGTGGGCCTCATGCATTCCATCGCATAGAACATCAATGGCTTGGAAGACTTATGTAGGGATTCCAATCATGCAATCATACCAAGTGCCAGTATTATGGCCTCGAGGCCAAGGTTTTGGATCGATTTCATTGGGATTTGACTCCCAACCTTTTCTGTGTCTAAGAGGCAGTAAACTGCAATGTGATCCTCAATTGTGAGGCCACCTCCAACCTCACAAGATCATATATTGACTACCTTCCCTCTGCAATATATTCTGGTAATAAATTAAATATCCTCAACCTCAATGCTGAGAGGCATCCCATTGATTTGGAAGGTTTCTATATCTGTATCCCAGTAGTTCACTAGCATTTGGAGTAGTATTGGTTTAGCTCTTAATCTACCAAGATGCCATAATTTATATAAACCACATGCCCTCAAATATTTTTAGGCCATTAGATCACCTTGCAAAACCCTTTCCACATATTCATGCTCACCTTCACATCATTCTAGAAAAATCTGGCACAAAAATTTGAGAGTTTCATGAGTTTTCACCTTAAAAGTTCGTAAACACGGCCTTTTACACGACCGTTCCTCAAACATCTGCATATATATGCAAAAATCAAAGGATTTTCCGCATATATTAGGCCCTATATGCAAAAATCTAGTGATTTTCTGTGTGGGCCGAAAATGCCAATTTTGGGTTGTCCCAAAATTAAAATTCAACCATTGAAAATTAAAATAAATACATTACAATGAAAGAGGATGGCATGAAGAATTACTTGATCTAGACATTTATTGATTTCGTGGATTGTAGCTCCCGGAATCAACATTTCAATTTTGTGGGTCAAAAGCACTATGTGTGGTAAAAATTCCAAATGGTATGGTAAAATGACTTTTTTACTATTTTATAGAAAAAAATTGAAATTTTTACCCACTTCTCTATAGTTTGGGCCCTTATTGACTATTTTTTGATTGTTTGGCCTAATGTTATGGTATAGGGACCTGATTTGAGCATACCTTGATTGAGACGTTGACCCGTTCATATCTGTTACAGGTATAATTTTGAACTGGCATGTAGGTTAGGACTCCACATCTTCTTGCATTATGCATTGCCTTATGACTGTAACACCCCGGTTTTTACCCTGTTACTTTAATATATGTGATGTAAATATTATATGAAATCATGAAAAGGAGCTCAAGGCCAAGGCCCTGTCATTGATTAAGGTTTGGTATATAGGAGATCATGGTGATGCTTATGGTTTCTATGCTAAGTCAAGCATGTTTGTAAACATCATGTAAATATGCAAATTAATGAAAAACCCACAGCCAGCTATGTCAATGCAACAAATAATGAGATGGGGGCATGATTTTCCTAAGGATAAGAGGGTGGGAATGTTAACCTTGAACCTATTTGGGAAAAATCCACGTGTCATGAGGAGAACCCATCAGAACTGTTAACTACCCTCTTTCTTGTATTTTCTTCCTAACCATTCATTCTGCCAGAAAATTGTTGAGGTAGTTATTGCTTGGAAGGGGAAGAGTATGGGAAATTTTGAATGAGGTAGAGCACCCAGTTCTAGAGTGTCATGTTTTTCTTACAGGGACAAGAAAACACCAAAATCGTGTGCCAGTATGACCCATGCGTTCACTCCTGATTTTCCTACTTTCACGATTGGAGAGATGGGGGATGTTTAGGGCTTAGGGGGGTTCATTCGATCATTCATTCACCATCTTCACCCCCTGTTCGTCATGTGAAGGAAGGAGAACAACAGAGCTCTATCTATGTATGTATCCTTCACGTTCTGCGAGTATAGTTTTGCCGGACATTGTGGTATTTGATGTGCTGTAGCGTTATCCTAAACTATAGAGCGTATGAGACCCTGGTACTCGTGTTCATAGTAAGCTTATGATGTAGAGTCTCCCTATGGTTATTGTGTTGTGAACCCTAGTTTGGGTATGACTGTGTATGAGACTCAGGGATGGGAGAGACATAGAATGTGCTTGATAAACCTAGTGTGGAACCTCACAGTAAGATAATAGTGGCTGGTGAACTTGCCATGCACATCCTGAAGAGCACTGGAAGGGAAGGTGTAGCCTGAGGGACTGTAAAGCAGAGAAAAGGATATGTTCTTGTGTTGGGTGTGTATGCAGAGGGCGATCTAGGCTAGATAGATCTTGTGAAGGTGTCCTTAGCTCTATTGCTAAGCTCACTAGCTTAGTAGTTCTTCATGCCCATTTCCTTAGAAGCCTGATAAACCCAACTGGAAAGATGGCTTGGCTAGTAGCCTATTAAACCCATCTGTTGGCTTGGCTATGTCTGTTGCACCTAACCTTGTGAGTAACCTTTGGCTGGACAATCTGTTAAACCCAAATGTGAATGCTGGCTTGGATAGGTAGCATGATAAACCTAGCAGTGAGATTGCTTGCCTGTGTACAGTCTGTTAAACCCATCTGTTGGCTTGACTGTGAACAGTCTGTGAAACCCAACTGTGAGATGGCTTGGCTGAGTGGCCTGTGAAACCCATCTATGGGATGTTTTCCCTTGCAATCTATGAAACCCAACTGTGTTGGGTTGGCTGAGTTTGATTGCATACTTGGCTATGTATGAGTCTGCTAGTGTTTCCTTAACCCTATAGGAAATCATTCCCAACTTAGGGGTGGAAGTGTTGCTGAGAGATTAAGAATCACATTGGCCTATGGTTGGGTGGAACGTTGCAGTGACATAGCTAGTTATGGGACAAGATTTCTTCAAGATAAGTGTTCATGTCCACATAATCCTCTATAACTACAATTCTTGCATTGTATTCGCTTGATGGAATGTGATGAACATGTTTCTATGTTGAGTTATGTATTGTTCCCTGAATAACTGCAGTTATAGGAATATATGTATGTTTTTCCTTCAATGCATTTTACTAAGTTATAGGGTAGAATTGGCCAGTTTGGTAATGGCCTGAATGATCAGATCGATCCAAGAATTTTGCTGAAAAGTTGAGTTTTCTCCTATAAATCCTCATTTGCGCAGTTTGCGGGATTAAGTATTTTGTGGGATGCAGGATGCGGAACGCCATTCCACAGATTTCCCTTTCGCAACTTTCCTTCCACAACTTGCGGGATGTGGGATGTGGGATCGTGGTGTTGTGATTTCCATATTTCCAATTCCACAAGTTAATATTTCCACACCATCAATCTTCGCGAGACGATTCTCCATCATCAATCTGTTTCTGATGCGGGATGCGGGTTGCGGAAAGTGTTATTGCAATATTTTGTGACTTTCGACCTTGCAACTTGGGATTTCCACACTGTTTATTTTTGCGGGTGATTTCTGATTCGTCAATTTAGTTATATCTGTGGGATCACCTGTGATCATTTATTTTCATCGCATTTTCTCTCCACCATTCAATATCCTCTGATATTCTTCCTTACAGATTGTTAGATTGATCCATGGAAGATGGGAGTGAGCATGATAGTGTTGGGAATGTTGAGATGTGGTTCACAGCCATGCCATGTGTTCAATGAACAGTGAAGGTTCTTGATGAAATTTTTTAATTTCTCATGATAATGGGGTATGGGTACATGACAGCATGGTATTAGAGCTGTTGGTTATAGCATTGGGCCTGGATGGACCAAAAACTAGTCAAGAGTACCCTACATCGTGGTATCAGAGGCTGTCGGTTACAGCATTAGTCCTAGATAGGCCAAGTGACAGTAAGTAAATGTTTTTGGTTTTGAATTACTATGTATCTAACAAATGGTGTTGGTAACACTTTTGCAGAGTCATAGGACATTTTGGAAAATTAAGTTGTGGTTCATCCATGAGAACCCATGACGAATATGATGCTCGGGATTCCTACGAGCGTGAGCGAGATGCCATGGGAGAAAATGTCCAAGTTGGAAATGATGACATAGAGTCTAATGGAAGGATATTCCAAGAGACACCACCAAATATTTCAGCCACCATGAGAATCTTGATTAAAGCCCAGAAAGAGAAGCATCAGTTGAATGCTGCTATGTTGCAGAGTTTGACAGACTTGCAAAGAAAGATAGACTCTGGGCAGGGTACAGTGAAACCTAAAGGAAGTAAGAGCGGTACCAAAATAAGAAGAAGGACTGCCAGTAGATCATCAGAGTTAGAATAATCAAGTGGGGATTCAAGCTCTTCTTCTCGCAAGGGAAAGAGAAAGGACCCCATAGGGATCGCACTCGGGATGAATTTCAGAAGGATAAACCTCCTACGTTTGATGGTGACATAAAGATTGGACAAGAGGATGAAGCTTGGCTTCTTGGGATAAAGAAGTACTTCCAAGTTCAGGATTATTCAAGAAACATGAAGGCAAGGGTTGCCATATTCAATATGAATGGAAGGGAATCCATTTGGTGGGAGCACTTGAAGCAAGTAAGGAAGATCAGTGAAAGGGGACTTAAGTGGAAACAATTCTAGAAGTATTTCAAGTGGAAATACCTCTTTGAAAGGTACTATGATGACAATATCAAAGAATTCCATGAGCTGATATTGGGACAACAGACCATGGAAGAGTATGTGAATATGTTCTTAGAATTGTTAAGGTATGTCAAGTACATCAAGGATGAAAGAGTGAAAATTCAGCATTTCCTAAGTGGATTGCCTTAGCATTACAAAGATAGAATCGAGTTTTATGAACCTAGAACTCTTGAAGATGCAATAAGGAAGGCTAAGTATTGCTATGAGCAAATCAAGGGGAAACCTAATTATCATAAGACATGGAAGGACAAGAAGAATGAGAATTTTGACCAAAGGAATAAAGGTTTCAAACCTTCTAGCTTCAGGAATCAACAGAAGCAACCATCACAAGCTGAGAAGCAGCCAGCCAGAGTGATGGGAGAGAAACTAAGAGATCCACAGCAAAATAGAGAACCTTTCCAATGTTGGAGATGTGGAGGACCCCACATGTGCAGGAATTGTCCACTCGAGAATGAGAGTGCAAGGCCAGCTTACAACATGCAAGAAGCAGAAACAGTGGCTCAAGTAGTAAGGGTCGTACCTAGGATTTATGCGGCACTGGAGGACCGCCAGGAAGACCACCATTCCACTATGGTTGAAGTTGCTGGTAAGATTGTTGATCAATCTATTTCTATCTTGATTGACCTTGGTTCTACTCACAGTTACATTTATCCTAGAGTAGTGGAGATTTGTGCCTTTAAGAAAGTAAAGCATAACAAATCTTGGTTACTTCAGCTAGCCACTGGAACTAAGAGAAAGGTTAGTGAAGTGATAGATAAATTTCTATTGAGTATGAATGGATTGATCACTTGTGTAGATATGAATGTTCTACCGCTTGTTTCCTATGATGTTCTCATTGGAATGGATTGGTTAGAAGCTCACAAAGTAAAGCTTGATTGTTATAACAAGGATTTTGAGTCCTATATGAAGAAGGCAACTCAAGGATTGTGAAAGGCATTCCAAAGGTGATTTTTGTGAGGCATGTTTCAACAATGCAGTTGAAGAATTTTTGTAGGAAAGGTTTCTAGTTTTATGCATCTCATAATTTGGAGGAAAGAGATAGTGAAAATCCTAGGTTGGAGGACTTTCACGTGTTACAGGAATTCAGGGATGTGTTTCCTGATGAGGTTCCAGGGCTTCCTCCAAAGAGGGACATTGATTTCATAATTGAACTTGTGCCAGGACTAGCACTAGTATCCAAGACACCCTACAGAATGAGCATGCCTGAAATGTTAGAGCTGAAGATGCAGCTGCAGGAGTTGTTGGAGAAGAAGTATATTAGACCCAGTGTGTCTCCTTGGGGGGCACCAGTTCTGTTTGTAAAGAATAAATATGATACAATCAGGTTTTGTATTGATTTTAGACAGCTGAACAAAGTGTGATAGTGAAGAATAAATACCCTTTTCCTAGTATTTATGATCCATTTGATCAAATGAGAGGAGAAAAGGTATTTTCCAAGATTGATTTGAGGTCTGGTTACCATCAGGTAAGAATCAAGGATAAAGACATTCATAAGACAACCTTCAGAACAAGGTATGGGCATTTATGAGTTTGTAGTGGTACCATTTGGTCTCACAAATGCACCAGATACATTTATGTGCCTTATGAACAATGTCTTCAACAGGTATCTGGACAATTTTTTTCTTGTTTTCCTTGATGACATTATTGTTTATTCCAAGAATGAGGAAGAGCGTGAACATTTGAGATTGACATTGCAATTGCTCAGGGAGCATCAATTGTATGCAAAGCTGAGAAAGTGTGACTTCTATAGAGATAGAATTCAGTCTTTGGGTCACATTATCTCATAAGAGGGTATATCTATGGACCCTGAAAAGATTGAAGCCATTATGAATTGGCCTACTCCCAAAAATGTGACAGATGTGAGATCTTTTATGGGCCTTGCAGGATACTACAAGAGATTCATTAAAGGATTCTCCAAGGTTTCACATGCCATCACTTCTTTGAAAAAGAAGGGGATAAATTTTGAATGGACCTCGAGGTGTGAAGAAAGCTTCCAGCAGTTGAAGAATCTTCTCACTAGTGCACTAGTATTGAAGGTTGCAGACCCAGAGAAAGATTGTGTGGTGTGTATCGATGCATGCGGAAAAGGGCTTGGAGGAGTCCTTATGCAAGACAACCACATTGTATGTTATGATTCAAGAAAGTTGAAGAACCATGAGAAGAACTATGCTACTCATGATTTAGAGATTGCAGCCATAATACATGCTCTAAAATGCGGATGCATTACTTGATGGGTAGAAGATTCGAGCTGAGGATAGACCATTGTGGTCTGAAGTATTTGTTTGATCAGCCTACTCTAAATGCTAGGAAAGTGAGATGGCTGGAGTTTTTATATGATTTTGATTTTGAAATCAAACACATAAAAGGAAAAGAGAATAAGGTAGCTGATGCACTCAATAGGAAGGTGCACGAACTGCATGTGGCATCTCTTAGTACTTGCCACTTAGATTTGAGGCAACAGACTGTTAATTATACTGCTAGAGATGAATTGTATGTGCGGGTCAAGGACAAATTGCAGTAGCAAAGTATTGAAAAGAGGTATGAGGGATGAAAATTGGAAGGAGATGGACTTCTTACTTATAAAGGCAGAATTTACATTCCAAATGTAGCAGATTTGAGGAGATTTGTTATGGATGAGATCCATCAAGCTCCATATTCTGGTCACCCACGATATCAGAAGATAATTGTTACAGCTAGAAAGCAGTATTTCTGGCGAAGAATGAAAAAGGACATGGCTGAGTATATTTCAAGGTGCATGAAATGTCAGTAGGTAAAGGTTGAGAATCAACACCCTGCAGGTTTGTTGCAGCCTTTTCCCATTCCAGAATGGAAATGGGAATTTATTTCCATGGATTTTATTACAGGATTTCCAATGACTTGGAGACAACATGATTCCATCATGGTTTTAGTGAACAAGTTGACAAAGGCAACACATTTTATACCAGTTAAGTCTACGCATAAGACTGATGACATTGCAAAGATATTCATGAAGGAGATTTTCAAATTGCATGGATTTCCTAAGGCAATAGTCTCTGACAGAGATGGCAAGTTCACTTCCAATTTTTGGAAGGGTTTGTTTGTGGACTTGGGTACAAAGATAAACTTCAGCACCGCGTACCATCCTCATATTGATGGTCAGATAGAGATATTTAACCAAGTGCTTGAAGACATGCCTCACAAGTATGTGATGGACAAACCAACCAAGTGGGAAGATTATTTACACTTGGTAGAGTTTGCTTATAATAATGGATAGCAAGCACCCTTGGGGATGATTCTGTATGAAGCTTTGTATGGTAGAAGGTGTAGGACACTAGTGACTTGGGATAATCCAGTAAACATGATTGTGCTTGGTCCAAAATTTCTCAAAGAAATGCAACAAGAAGTTGTAAAGATCAGGTAGAATCTGAAAGCATCCCAGGATAGACAGAAAAGCTATACTGATAAGCATAGGGTGAATAGAGAGTTCAGTATTGGGGATCATTTTTATATCAGAGTGAGGGCAAGGAAGAGTTCCTTGAAACTTGGGAGTTATGCCAAGTTGGAACCTAGATATTGTGGGTCATTTGAAGTGCTTGAAATAATAGGGCCAGTTGCATATAGACTTGCATTGCCTGCTAGTACTAGAGCTCATAATTTTTTCATGTTTCTTTGCTTAATAAATATGTACATGATCCTAACCATTTGATAAATTGGGATGTGTTTCAGGTGGAACCCGAGGGAAAGTTTTGAATCTAGCCAATGTACATCCTCGACAGAAAGGTCACCATGCTCCGGAATCGAGCCATAGGGTAGGTAAAGGTGCAATGGGAGCACTACGGTCTTGAAGAGGCTACGTGGGAGCTAGAGGATGACATGCAATTGGCACATACATTTTTGTTCAATTTTGTGGAGCACTGAGGCGATGCCAGTGTAGCATTTTGTTCAATTTTGTAAGCATTGAGGACAGTGCTATTGAAGGGGGAGGGGAATGTAACACCTCAGTTTTGACCCCATTGCATTAATATATGTGATGTAAATATTATATAAAATCATGACAAGGAGCTCAAGGCCAAGGCCTTGTCATTGATTAAGGTTTGGTATATAGGTAATCATGGTGATGCTTATGGTTTCTGTGCTAGGTCAAGCACATTTGTAAACATCATGTAACTATGCAAATTAATGAAAAACCCACAACTAGCTATGTCAATGCAATGAATAATGAGACGGGGGCATGATTTTCCTAAGGATAAGGGGGTGGGAATGTTAATCTTGAAACTATTTGGGGAAAATCTAGGTGTCATGAGAAGAACCCATCAAAACTGTCAACTACCCTCTTTCTTGTCTTTTCTTCCTAACCATTCATTCTTCCAGAAAGTGGTTGAGGTAGTTATTGCTTGGAAGGGGAAGAGTATGGGAAATTTTGAATGGGGCAGAGCACCCAGTTCTAGAGTGTCATGTTTTTCTTATAGGGACAAGAAAACACCAGAACCATATGTCATTCTGACCCATGCGTTCACGCCTGGTTTTCCTACTTTCATGATTGGAGAGCTGGGGGGTGTTCGAGGCTTAGGGGGATTCATTTGACCATTCATTCACCATATTCACCTCCCAGTCATTGTGTGAAGGTAGGAGAACAACATAACCATTTTTGTGTATGTATCCTTCATGTTCTATGAGTATAGTTTTCCTGGAAATTGTGGTATTTGTTGTGCTACATCGTTATCCTAAAATACAGAGCATATGAGACCCTAGTACTCGTGTTTAGAGTAAGCATATTATGTAGAGTCTCCCTATTATCTCCCAAAATAAATAAAAATTATTTTTTGATAGTATGAAGAATTTAAATGATGCAATGAAGGATATGAAGATCACTAACAGTTTTGAAGACCTCTATTTTTTATGCAAATTTTGCAAAGTTGTGGCTTCGGTGGCTTAGACGAGGATCAGAACATCTCATTAGCCACCAAAAGATGGAAGATAAATAATAGGTGGAAGACCCCTTCAGCAGTTAGGCATATTTCTAAACTTTTTACTGCCATCGGAACATTTTTAAACAGTGATCGGAGCTTGAAAATATAAAGGATCAGCGAGTTAGTCTAGTACGGCGCCGAAATGATGGAAGACTTACAGACTACGCCTTCTGCAAGAAGAGGAAATCGTCGGCGATCGGAAGGACTAAAGACAAATCGCTGGAGAGTTTAGAACCAAGCAACTCCATGGTGATTGGGAGAACTACAGACTAACCGTCGGTGAATTAGTCCTCTGAGGAGCCGCAACTGCGGAAGAAAGACTTACTGCGAGTTTTGAAACAATACAGACTCATCAGCGTCGAAACTTACAAGGACTAACTATCGATGAGTTAGTTCCCAAAGGCACCGCAACTACGGAGGAAATATAGACTGCAGGTTCCGCGAGCAGATGGAAACTTCGGTGTTGGAGGTGCTAAATACCAATTGGTGGAAAAATAGGTCACGACGGAGCCGCAACTAGGGAAGGAAGAAATACTATGGATTTCGATCGATGACAAGGATCATTCTGACAGTGCGATAATAGATGAACTATTCGGCAATCGGAAGAAATGAAGACTACGCAGCGGAGGGACAAGTTTGAAAGGTTTTGAAACGTCGATGATTTTAAGAACTAAATACCGTTGAAGTCAAGAATCAGAAATTGGAACTCTAAAGACTAACCGTCGGTGAATTAGTCCTCTAAGGAGCCGCAACAGCAGAAGAAAAGTAGACTAAGGTTTCTGATCAATGACAAGAATCATTCTGATAGCACAACAATAGAAGACCATTGTTGGTTGGAAGACATACAGACTACTGAATGATGAGTTTACAATGAACCATCTCCGTAGTGTCAGCGGCACAGGGGACTAAAAGCTCCGATTTTAGCTTCTATTGACCTCCGATAGAGATAAAGTGAAATCGTCAATAGTAGAGCATATAATGTTTTATGTGGTACATTTCACCTCAAAAACTGCAGCCACATTTAGATAAAGGGCTCCGACATATTTGTTATTACCACTCCCAATCACCGATGAAGAATCCATCGCGATGTTGGTGATCTAAGGAGCCGACACTATGGCAAGGATGAGACTTGGGGCACCGATGAAACTGCAGAAACAATAAGACTTGGGGTCCTGATGAAATAGAAGATAGAGCTTCCAATCAGCGACTATGACAACGAAGTTAAAAAGTTTCGAGCGGATTGGACAAGACTGGGCACTTTAGTTAAACGCTGATACACTGACTGTTGACGGCAATTTCATAGTGAACCAACAATGGGAATGATCAGAAACCACTTCAATCATTAAAGGACCACTCATTGAACTAGATATTCATAGTAGATGAACAAATAGTTAGCAAGGGTTTGAAGCCCTAATTTGGAAAAACTATTACTTTCAATTATTTTTGTGTAAACAGATTGGATTTTCAGGATCTGTAAATTTTGTAAACGGCTATAAAACCCATGATTATTTGATTAATAAAGGTTCGACTCTGGGGATTTATGAGCCTATTCCATTATCAAGCATCTCATTTGGTTTACTCTAAGTATAAGCTCTTTTGTTGTGATTTGTTTAGCCATCTCTTTCTTTATTGTGTTTATTGCCTGAATGTGCATTTAGGTAATTTTCAGATTTTTTAAAGGGCCGATAGTTGTCATCCTATTGGTTATTTAGTGATATTTGATTTATAAACACCATCCTCAGTAGGATTTACCCATTTATATTCATGTGTTATGTGTGTAAGTCTGCCATCCTGGTGAGTTCTTCATCCCTGCACCTTTTTGTCAAACCACTGAACGATTTGTAACTAAAAGCATTATGATTGAGTGAGCTTCATGCATGTCTTGAAAGTGAGAGTTTATATAGGTTATCCGGCTTGATCCAATTCAGAAAAACCCTAAAAATAGTTTATGTTACCAGGAATCCTCGAGCTACAACCTAGAGGAGTTTCTTGGAGTGATAACAAAGTGGCGCCTTTGCCAGGGAGAGGAGATTGAAGCTCAGCTTCCCTGGGAGATGACATAGATCCATGCTTTGATGATAGACAATGCTTGGACATTATTATGGTTTTAATCATCTATCTAGTGACTCCATTGACAAAAGGTGGCTTCAAGAAGACCAAGTACCAGAGCAAACCCAAAGGAGCCACCACCAACACTCGTTTCAGATCCAGAAGAAATCAACAACATGTACATCAAGATCCCCATTGAGATTAAGCCCATCGGTGCCTCAGCTATGATAACTTATGAAAATGCATTTGACTTTGACTTCTGCCTACTTCTCAAAGAAAGGAGGTCTTCCTCCTTATCACTCATGCAGGATGCTACCCTAGAGGTAGAGTCAAACATTCTGGCATCTCAGAAGGTCAAAGGGAAGGTAGACAGGAGAAAGTAGCCAACAGACTATGGTGGGTCTTCTGCATCAGAGAAAAAGATTGAAAAAATGACCATACTCTTGGATAACTTGATTGCTAAAATGTCAAAACTGAAGGACCAAGGACATATGCCAGTGAGGGGTAAGGGGCCAAGTGATTTTGCTCCTCGAAACCCAAATTTTGTTCCTTATAGAAGAGGAAACCCCCTTGTTCAGATTCTTAGAAGGGAGATAAATCAAGGGGAAGACCAATGGATAAGAGCTCCATTTGAGAATGGTGTATTAGAAGAAGAGCTAGAATTCATTGAAGACGAAAGAGAATCTGAAGAAAATATCCACTGTATGGAGGATGAGGTGGACTATTCTTTTCTGACCTAGGTAGAATATGAAGAATCCCTAATTGATGAGCAAATCGCTGAAGAGGCTATCTATCAGGATGATATTCAAGAAGGTTACAAACTGAGGTCTAGGTTGGTTGCTCCCTTTAAGAAAAATGTTGTACCTATCAAGCAGCCTGCTACACCTGCTAGAAAGGTTGTTATTTTACCAAAGAAAGTAGTTGTCCCATCCAAAGCATTGCATAAACTAGCACCTTCAGCCACACCTGATCAAGTCCAACTCAAACCTATGGCTCAGGAGGTAAGATTTCCAGATAAGATGCATTATTCTTTTAACCTTGAGTCTGAAATTCAAAAATTGAAAATCACGTTCCCTCTAATTGAGTTGATGAAGAACGAAGCATTTAAAACCTCCATTCTAAATTCCCTTCAGCCGAAGGTGCACATTAACACTGACTTCATGAACTTGCAAGATGACAAGCCTGTTCTAACCCTTGGCCCCGTGATTGAAGACCTAAAGGACTCCTACCCACCATTCTATATATCCTTGAACATCCATGATACAATCCTCCATAACTGTCTGCTAGATTTAGGAGCCTCTCATAACCTAATGCCAAAAGTTGTGATGGATGAGATCGGCCTCAGCATTACCAAGCCCTACCATGATTTATTCTCTTTTGACTCTAGGAAGGTAAAATTCTTTGGCCTCATCAAATATATTGCTGTAAAATTAACCCAACTGCCTTCGAAAAGTGTAATGATGGACATCGTAGTGGCCGATATTCCCCCAAAATTTGGCCTCTTGCTGTCCCGGTCGTGGAGAAAAAGATTAGGCAGTACCCTTGAGATGGATCTCACATATGCTACCATTCCCATGTTTGGAGGGGAAACTAAGCGGCTATATAGAGAAAATAAGCTCGCATACATCATAAGCAAAGAGAGCCACTCAGTAAATCACCCAATTTACGCCGTGGACAACGATTTCGGATCCTGTATTTTGCAAATTGATGATAATCAGCAGATGTCAGTTTAGCTCACTGAGCCCACCCATCCATGGCTAGAAGAAATCACAACAGTGATCTGGACCATATATTTCAATGGGGTAAGCACTCAAAACTCATCAGGCACAAGTATAGTCTTGATCTCCCCAGCTAACGAGAACATTCATTTATCTTATAAGCTCGATTTCAATACCATGAACAACATAGAAGAATATGAAGCTTTGCTACTAGGAGTTAAAGCAGCCAAGGAGATGGGAATCATGTGCTTAAATATTTTTGGGGACGCAGACCTCATCATACAGCAGGTCAACACACTTTTCAGATGAAAAATATCAGATTGAAGGCCTATAGGGATGAGGTATGGAAAATCAGAGACTCTTTTATGTTTTTTGAACTGTCATATATTCCTAGGTATTTGAATCACCTGGATGATTCCCTAGCTCTCTCTGCAAGTCTATTTGTTCCTCCTTTACCCCCTAGGCTTAGCTATGATGTTCAGGTCAAGTACAAACCCTCTCTTCCAGACAATGTAAAATTTTGGAGGGTGTTTGAAAATGATGGGGAGATTAGTAAATTCCTTCAGTTAGTGGATAAATTCTCTAACATACACATAGACCAGGAAAACCTTAACCTAGAGGAATCCAAGAAGCTCAAGCTAAAAGATAAAGTGACTGAGCACGATATTGTCCAATTTCCCAGCAACCACATACCCTAAGGTCTAGTACCATTGGAATAACTGTTTGACCACAATGACATCCCTTTCAAGCCTTCCAAAAGGGAGATAGATCTTGCTGTCCAAGAGCTGAACATAGGTAGCCAAAGTAATCCAAAACTGATAAATCTATCCACTGGGATGACTGCTGAACATAAGTATGAATATTGCATCTTGATAAAAGAGTTTGTTGATGTCTTTGCATGGGAGTATAGTGACCTAAAAACATATGACACCAACATCATCCAGCACAGTATTCCTTTGGAGAAGTACACCATTCCTTTCAAACAGAAGATGAGAACCATCAACCCCCTTCTATTACCAGTGATTGAGAAAGAGATCCACAAGCTCCTCAAACCCAAGATCATAATCCCCATAAAATATTCCAAGTGGATTGCAAATATATTAGTGGTGAGAAAGAAAAATGGAGAAATCAAGTTGTGTGTGGATTTTAGAAACCTGAACAAGTGTGCCAAAAAGGACAGCTATCCACTGCCCAACATGGAACATCTACTGCAGAGAGTATCGGGGGCCAGGGTCATGTCCTTCCTTGAAGGTTTCTCTGGATACAACCAAGTTTCTATGCACCTAGATGACCAAGAGAAGACTACCTTTACTACCCCATGGGGCACCTTCATGTATGCTAAAATGCCATTTGGGATAATGAATGCTGGGGCTACTTTTCAAAGAGCTATGGACCTAGCTTTTGTAGGGCTAAAAGATAAATTTGTGCTGATATATTTGGATGACTTAATAGTTTACTCTCACAACCATCATGACTACTTGCAACATTTAAGGAAGGTATTTCTGAAGTGCAAAAGGTATGGAATATCACTGAACCCCAAGAAGTCCCAGTTTGCACTCAATGAAGGAAAGCTCCTAGGCCACATAGTCTCAGCTGAAGGTGTAAAAATTGATCCGGTAAGAGTGGAGGAAATTCAACAACTTTCAATACCAAGGTAGCAGCTAAAACAGAAGTAAACCAAGATCAGAATGACAGTCCACCAGTAGTTGAGAACATATCTTCCTATGAGTGGTACTCAGGTATCATTAAAATTTTGCTTAAATTAGAATTTTCTCCCGATCTCACTTCTAACCAAGCACAAGCTCTTAAGTTGAAATCTGTTAAGTTTTGCATAATTGACAAACTGCTGTACTGAAGGGATCAGTCTAGGATTTTGTTAAGGTGTCTAGATAAAGAGGAGGCAGAGCAGGTCATGCATCACTTTCATTCCAGTACATGTGGAGGCCACCACTACTAGAAAACCACAACCCACAAGATATTAAAAGCAGGATATTATTGGCCAGCCCTCTTTGCTGATGTATGCACTTTTTTAAGGGCCTGTGACCAATGTCAAAGATTTGTAGGAAAGCAGCAGCTCAAATCCTTGCCCCTTAGGCCTGTTACAGTGAATGGCCCTTTCCAGCAATGGGGTATAGATTTCATAGGTGAAATAAGTCCATCTTCCAGTGGATAGAATAAATGGATCTTAGTAGCCACTAACTACTTTACCAAATGGATAGAAGCAATACCCAACAAAAATGCCACTCATCAAGTCATCATGAGATTCTTATATCAGAACATGTTCAACAGTTTTGGTTTCCCGGTAAGGTTAGTAACTTATAATGCACAAGCCTTTAAAGCTGGGGCATTGGTTAAATTGTGTGAATCAATGGGTATTCAACTGGTGCACTCCACATCCTATTACCCACAAGGAAATGGCCTGGCTGAGTCATCCAACAAAATCCTAGTCAGAATCATCAGGAAACTGCTAGAGACAAATTAGAAAAGATGGGATCCAAAGCTTAAGTTTGCTATATGGGCTGATAGGGTGACAGACAAAAGATCCATAGGGACTTCTCCATTTAAACTAGTTTATGGCACTGAGGCCATCTTTCCTATCCAGCTCATCCTTCCAGTCGAAAAGTTCTTTCAGGAAGAGGAATATGAACCAAATGACATGATGAGAAGGATGATGGATTTGGTGGAGTTACAGTATATCGGGGAGCAAGTGGTAGGACAATTAGAGGATAAAGGGCATGTTTAACAAAAGAGAAAAGGTAGACAACTTCCAGGTCGGAGATTGGATCCTCAAGTGGGATGTTGTCAGACAAGACAAGGGGAAACATGGAAAAATTGACTCTTTATGGATTGGCCCTTTTGTCATAGACTAGGTATATGAAAATAACACCTTCAAATTGCAGAATCTGGAAGGTGAAGAGATATTCGATGGCCCACTAAATGGGAAGTTCCTAAAACTCTATTTTATTTGAGGCTCTGCGGCCTTATGATTGTAAATTAGTAGATAGTAGGTTGTTTTGCTTTTAGAATAAGATTTCATGCCCAATGGAACAATAAATAATAGTGGTAAGTTACTTAGTTACTTTCAGGGAAAGGCAATTTTGGTCTGGGGTTCTTGGGACCTCACAGGGAGGTTCCCATCCCTGAGTAGGAGCCATATGTTATCTCTCAAAATGTTGTACAGGATTATACACCTAATAAACTAAGGTATGGGGTTACCAACATACTCAATTTCTTACAGACAATTGACTCTTAAAGCACAAAATAAGAAATAGGAATATTAAAGGACTTACTTGTTAAATGAAGGTCAATCCTTGCTAATCTTCTTCTTCTCTGTTCCACTTCCAAAGTCTTCAGGATTGTTCCTCTTTCACCTATCAACAAACACTTTTCCAGATACAAGATGATTCATATATGTATAAGCGGGTTAGATAAATCACATATAGATGCAGAAGAATAAATAATTATCAAACCACAAGACATGAAACACGTATGGAAGAAGTAATCTCTTTATTATCAATAATGGAAAGAGTTCAGATACAACCCAACGCCTGAGACAAGGACTCCTCTGCAACCAAAGCATTCTGATTTCACTGCTCCAAAGACTACTGTATAAACTCCAACAGCATAAATTTTCTCTCCCAGTGTAAGTAAGTGAGACCCTCCCCAAGGCCTGTATTTATATGGGTGAAATAAGGCAGTTCTCGAAGGTTAGGGAGGTTACAACAGTTAAGGAAATTAAGTTAAATAACTTAACTAATCTCCCATTAGCGTGAGTGTTTTTATGTTTTAATGTTTAGACACATTCGCGGGTCTGTAGCAGAGCAACCCATGAATGAATCGCGACTATGTATAAGCGCAACCTGCGAATACATGGATTCACGACTTGCTGTACAGGAGACTCGCGAGTGATGCGTGAGTTGTATAAAATGATATTCGCGAATACATCTCAATATAGGCAAATGACAAAGTAACTAGGTGGATGGTGAAAGAATGTATTTCATGACAAGCCAATCTATAGTGTTTTGGGCAAACCTCTATCCATAAGTGTCCTTTTGTGTGCCAACATGAGGGATGTCGGCACTCGGACAGAGAGGTGCCATTCAGGTGTATAACAGATGCCCCCTAATGTGTGAGCTTAGAGGGGAACGATGGCTGAAATACATTATAATATTCATCTTTGGAGAACTCAGAAATCCAATGCAGCAGAGAGAGTACCTGAAACAAAGCATAATAATGTCATATACAAATTTACATCTGAGGATGTTATGTTCAATTTACTGGAACATTAGCTCCTGTAAAATATTTGATTACATCATATGATACGGGTATAAAACCATGCATATTACAAAGGTGGATCGAAGCCACAATATACAATAATGATGAGTCTTCAAAGATCTGGAAGCTATGTAGATAAATCGAACATATTCTTGCGCAACTTAGTCTATATGTGAGAGACTAAGGTCTTCATAAAAGATCCCAAAGAACCAGTACAATCCAAGCCATGTGAATAAGGGTAAGCTGAAGTCAAACATGGAGAGGATTCAACAGTTTGTCAATCAATAGGTGATAATTGACAACTGAAGCAAAGGAGTTCACCAATGATGAAAGTGAATCCAGAGGTACGATCATCAAAACTCTAGGTCTTCATCATCAGGAAGTACTGAAACGGAACCATGCTGTGATAAGGAAGGCAACAGATCCTCCAACGGATCTCAAGAGTGACTAGGAATTGGGAAAAAGAAAGGAGACACAAATAAATAGCAGATATAACACTGATGGAATCAGGTTATAGATCAGACATTGGGTAAAGTCCTTGAACAGTGAGCACAACACAGAGATGACCCAAGGTAGCGTACAATGGACAGAACAACTAGACTTATCTGTCATGTAGGAGACATGATCAGATTCCCCAGGTATAATGGACAAGAGGAGGAGTAAGAAACTCAAAGTGATAGCTGAACATAAGTGTATACTGAAACATGGATATCAGAAAGCAAAGAGTGCTATGTTCAAGGACGACATGCTACCATTACTGAAAATAAGAGAAAACTTCTTCCTTACCTTCCCTGTTAAATTTTAACGAGTCCAGGAAAGTAAACTCGGTTGCCTCTTCATTTTTTAACAAGATTGAAGAGATGGGAAAATAATGCTTGATACACTGATCCGTGGATTTAATGAGCCCGAACTAGTACATGCTCAAACGGTGTTTTCACATTTAGAGAGTCTAAAAACTCCAAATAAGACTCCAGGGGGGTCCTTTTTCATCCAATTTAGTCTCTTGAGGCTGAAAAAGTATAAAAAAAACCATAGAAGAACTCTCTTAACTTCCGAAGAAGAAAAGGCGCACCTTTTTCATACTTAGTCAGGGAGGTCCGAAAAAGGTTAAATTACCACCTACCCAACGCTCCTTCCAGAACAGCATAAGATAGATTGAGTTTTACGAGTGTGAAGGAAAGCAAGATCACTCAGAAAGATCCATTTGGTTACGAGAAATGGGGCTTACAACAATAAACTCGTTGCTTTGTTCTGTAGTTTTTAACGAGCATGACAAAGACACAAAGTACACTTGGAATCTTTTTCATGTTTGGGTCCAGAGCACGAAAAAGAGAAAACTAAGCTCAAAACGAGTGTTCCTTTTCCTTAAATTTAGTCCCTCAGGTCTAGAAAAGTGATAAACCTATACTTGAGAATACTCTTCTTAATTCAAAAGAAAAGAGAGGGATCCTTTCTCGTATTATTCCGCATGGTCCGAGAAAGAGATAGCCTACCACCAATGCGGATGCCCGTTCACATATTCTTAACGAGCTTGAACAGACGAGATAACTTGGCAGTCAAGTCTATTTTGAAGGAGTCAGACCTGGGCCTAAAGAAACTCCATAAGGTTGGGGAGTCCTATAAAGGGATAGCTTGTAAAAAGAGATTCAGAAGAAGCTCTATTTGGTGTGAAAAATAGCTATGAGGAAACCCCTGGGCCTGAAACAGTGACTGCATGAGTATCAAAGGATGGCAAAGGCATAATAAGATGACACTCATGAAATAAGGATCCTAGCCACGGAAGAACAATGGTAGAGACAAGGAACTAATGGCTTAGGATACCATAGTTCGTGGAAAAATGTTGAATACTAAGGTTAATGTGGAGTGATAAGATACCAACATGTGTTGGAGATAGCAAAACCACCCTATAGAAGTATCAACACTTTGTAAAAGTTGGTAAAGCTATTCCAAGGCACAAAGAGGGTGATATTAGTCAATTGACATTTCAAACTATACAAAAAGACCCACTTTACGAAATTTTATTTCTATAAATAGCTTGAAAATTAAAACATTTCTCACCATTTGCACTTTTTGGACCAAAAAGGAAAGTTTACCCTCTATCTTTGATCTATTACCGTGGACAATTGGACTGTCGGAATTCAGATCCGTCAGTTGTAGGTAACTCTACACCCTAAACCCTTCAATTTGATCCAAACAAATATCAAAATTAATGGTTAATTCAGTATTTTACATCATCCCAAATTACATAAGGGCGCATTCGTGGGTTGCAAAGAGTAAAAGTCACGAATACGCATTTTACTCACGAGTTGTCGAACTAGGCAGTCGCGAATGACTCGCGTCCTGCCTAACTAGACAGTCATGAGTGCTGCGCGATGGGTGAAAACTCAAAATTTATGCTTAATTTTTTATATTTAAAGATGAAATACTGAACCAAATTGTGTGTATTTGCCAGGAAAAATATGGTGCTGGAGTGGAGGGAAAGAGAACATGAAATAATGGATCATGCAGCGCTCCAAAGTGCGGCCATAATACAAGCATTGAGAACTTGCGGGCTGCTGAAGTTATTTTGCACATCACCCATGCGGTCAAATGTCCGCTTACTGGAATTCATGGTCAACTACTGGGATCATGACATGGGGATGTTTAATCTTCAAGGTGAGACTTTGGAGCTTACCGTAGAGGATATATATTTCATAACCGGGTTATCACAACGGGGGGCACTGGTGAACTTGGAGGGCACTAGCAGGGGCGGAGACCCCTTGAGTGTCCAAAACTATGTTGATATGTTCTGCACACCAGGTATGCAAAAGAGGGGTAGTAGTGTTATTATTGCAAACATCCAGTATTTCACACTCCAGGTACTAGCTAGCACTATTGTGAGACTTGCAGGGTCATCAGGGTTGTATATGGCCACCAGGAATCAAATGAGGGTGGCGGTTGATTGCTTTAGAGGTAACCTCTATGATTGGTGCTCGGGAGTGCTCCCCATCATGAAGAGGCAACTTTTCGACTGTAGGAGAGGAATACGCAAGAACTTTGGTTATGCCAGCATACTAGTAGCATTCTTCTTTGAGAGGGTACCAGCTATGAGCCCTGCGATACCACTACAGGTCCGACATCCATGTCAGCCGAGGCTGAGCTGGTGGGGAGATATCTTCCTTCGTCAAGGAGGAGGAGACATAGTACATAGCATCTACGATGATGAATTTTATGTATGGTGGGAACGATAGCTGCCGGCGTTGGAGCAGTTTCCATACGCTGGGATGGATTTCCGAGATGATCCTGACCTTGTCCTACCTCCAGGAGGAATATGGGGCGAGATGGGTAAGTGATTTTTTCATTTTTTCTATCATTTTCAAATTTTTATGAATTTTCAAATGATAGAATATATACATATGTACAAGTCCTAATCCTAGTCATGCATCAAAATGTAGATATTGGACCAGTCTTCCCTAAAGGGCACTCGCGGATGTTCGTGCGACCGGTTGTAGGAGGAGACCCAGGATTGGTTCGGGTACTAGAGGGGAAGCTGGCCAGGCTGACCCAGCGAGTACCTATGATATGGATTGAGCACATACCTACATCCATGTAGGAGTTTGTAGTAGGGGTTCCACCGATATGGTTACGACTGTTCAGGCGAGTAGCTAGAGCAGTACTTGTCTACAGAGATGCGGTGGAGGCTGCTGAAGCCGAGGAGGCTGAGGAAGCCAGGGTGCCTAGAGATCATGGGGACCAAGGTGGTCCTAGTGGCCATGGCGGGCAGGCTTAGTTCTACAGCATTTTGATGGATGATGATCCATATTTTGTATATTTTGTATATGACGGGATCTACGGATCAGACTCGACCTATCTATGACAGATATTTTACATATATATATATTTTGGTTGTCGGTTTATTTACAAGTGTTCTTTACATGTTTGCTGTATATTTTATGAAATGTGTGTGAGATGCCAGTCCAAAATATAATTAGTATATGCATCAGTCAATGAATTTTGATTTCGTGGAATATGATTAAAAGTAATAACTTCAAAATGTCTTTCCAATAAATGAATTTGCATGAACTGACTTAACAAGGTAGGATTCCGTACCTGATAAGCTCGATTGAGCTGGGAAACTACCAACTGAGAATCCAAATGGACTTCAAGTTGGGTGATGCCACGTGACAAAGAATCCCATAAGAGCTCAATAACAGCCCTATACTCAGCAACATTATTAGAAGCAGGACCAAGACAAGCGCCACCTACGGCAACAAGCTGTCCTGTGGGAGAATAGATAACCCATGCTGCTGAAGCCAGGTTGCAAGTGTGATGGTTGGCGCCATCAGTGAAACCTACATACATTTTGAAAGACATATGCAACAGCCAGCAGATAATATAAAAAACAAAACTGACAACCTAATGTACATAAAAATACATACACTAAAATACAAGAAAAATTGCTAAGCCTAAGCATAGTACTTCTTCAGGTAGAGCCCATTTCTAGGCTCAGGCAGCTTATTCCCATCATAATCCACTAATTCATATGCACCTTTACTCAAAACTTTTGACACGACATAGGGTCCTAACCATATAGCCTTGAATTTTCCTGCCCCCAGAGGTTCTTTATCTTGGTCCCAAAGCAAGACAAGTTCCCCTTCAGAGAAAACCCTAGGTTTGACCGTTTTATCATATTGAGATTTAACCCTATTCTTATGATCCTGATTGGCAGTCAACACATCTCTACGTTTCTGATCAAGGTGTTCTAAATGTACTAGACGTTCTTCAAGCTCAGTCGTATCAGGTAACACATGAATGGCTATCTGCAAGGACGAGATTTCGCATTCAATCGGAGTGACTGCTTCCACCCCGTGAACGAGTTGGAAAGGTGAATAACCCATGGCAGTCTTAACATTAGTTCGTTAAGCCCAAAGAGCAGGATATAACATGATATGCCAATTAGAACAGGCTGTATCAATTGTCCGTTTAAGGATAGTATTCAAAGTCTTGTTTACAGCTTCAACCTGACCATTTTCTTGCAGATAGTATGGAGAAGAATGCTCTTGTCGAAATCCGAGCATGGTGGTCAGTTCCGTCATCATGTTATTTTGAAAATGACTGCCATGGTCAGTGACAATCACTTTGGGAATACCAAACCTTGCAATAATTTGATTGAAAACAAAGAAAGCTGCAGTTTCCCCGTTATCTTTGAAAGTAGGCATTGCCTCTGCCCATTTCGTAAAATAGTCAATGGCAACAATGATGTATTTATGCCCCCCAGCCGAGACTGGGTTGCATGTCATGTAATCAATCCCCCATTTCATGAAGGGGCCTATCGAGACAACAAGAAATAACGGAGCAGGATGCGACTGCATTTTTCTGGTGTAAAGCTGACATGGATGACAGCGCTTCACGGTTTCCACACAATCTTTAAAGATCGTGGGCCAGAAATAACCAGCACGCAAAATCTTCTGGGCCATTGCTAACCCAGATAAATGACCCCCACATGCTCCACTATGAGAATCATTTAGGACAATCTCCGCTTCCTCATGAGTAAGGCAGCGACGCAAGACAGAATCTACCCCTCGTCGATATAATGTATCTCCTATAATGAGGTAGTTCTTGGCATGAAGGCGTAACTTACGTCGTTCCTCCATAGAGTAAGAGGCATGATACTTCAAAGTCTGGAGATATATAAGAATATCCCCGTACCAAGGATCACAGGTGGATATTAAGAAGATGTGCTCATCTGGGAATGAGTCATCCTCGACCGCTACATTTTCTTCAGTGGGAAATTATGCTATTAGCTCAGCAAAAACTAAGGACTTTTTAGACTTAGCGGACTGAAAATCCAAGTCAAACTCCTAGAAAATGACAATCCATTTGTTGAATTTTCCCCCAACAATCCATCAGGATAAAACATATTGGAAAGTATTCACATCCGCCACTACCGTGGTGGTCCTCAGTAAAATGTAATGGCGCAACCTCTGCACAGCATAGACAACTGGTAAGGATAACTTCTTGACGTGGGAGTACCTAAGCTCAGGTCCATCCAAATCACGGCTAAGATAATAAACGACATGCTCAATGAGCTTATCGTCCTCTTGAACTAGAACTACCCCAATGGTTGACTCCGACGCGGCCAGATATAATATAAAATCCCTAGAATAATCTGGTGGGCATAACAAAGGAGCCGGCAACAAAGATTTTTTCAATGCCTCGAATGCAAGTTGTGCGGTTTCATCCCATACAAAAGGAGTGTCTTGTTTGAGCAAGTGCATGAAACCTTTAGTGATCTTGGCATAATTAACGATAAAACATCGAAGAAAGTTGGACTTTCCTTGCAGGATTTGAAGTTGCCTGAGAGAACGAGGAGGAGGCAAATTTACAATGGCCTCAACTTTTAAAGGATTCACCTGGATGCCTCTACTAGATACGATGAATCTGAGTAATCTTCCCGAATCGACACAGAAAACACACTTGTGGGGATTCAAGAGAATTTTATAGTATCTGCATCTTTCAAAAATCAACCTCAAATGGTCTGGATGCTGGACCCTCTTGCGAGAATGTGCAAGCAGGTCATCAAGGTAAGGTTCAACAATGGCTTTTATGTCGTGAAAAGAAAAATTCATGGCTCGTTGAAAGGTAGCCCCAGCATTTTTCAATCCAAAGGGAATTTTTCTATACGTAAATGTACCCCAAGGGAAAATGAAAGCAGTTTTATGTTGGTCTTCCGGTTTGATTTGGATTTGATTGTAGCTGGAGAAACCATCCATAAACGAAAACACTTCACTCCCCGCACATGCATCTATGATCTGGTCAATGAATGGTGTGGGGTAGTTATCCTTGGGACAGGCTTTATTGAGGTCTCTAAAGTAAGTACAAACGTGAATAGTCCCTTGCTTTTTATCAACAGGAACAGGGTTGGATACCCATTCAGTCAAAGCTATGGGATATATAAAACCAGCTTTCAAGAGCTTCTCAACTTCTGCCTTCACAGCCGCCGCTTTACGTGGGTTCACGGGGTGTAATTTCTGTCGAACCGGCTTGTTCGGATTTCATGTTGGACAATAGATGGATCAATGCCTGGCATCTCCTCATATGACCAGGCAAAGATATCATGGAATTCCTTGAAAAGGGCGGTGTAGATGGAAATCTCCTCCAGAGAGCAGTTTGCACCTATATAGATGTTTTCCATGACATCTAGGTTCACAGAGATATTGATAGGTATAGTGGTGGAAATGTTTTCCATATTCCCCTCAGCAAACACCCCTTCCCTAGGCAAAGGGTTGATAGGTACCTCAATATCATCTAACAGTCTCACCTTAAACTCTTGGTTTTCTATCTTGCTCAGATTTGGAAGAAAATAGGATCGATGATGAAGATTCTCACAAATCTTATCACATCCACTCATAGCTTCCAGGATAGCTTCATCAGAAGGAAAAATGGTATCTAAGAAATCTATGGAATATAAAGAGTTTTCCGCCCATGTGGGCAAATAGACTTCTTCCAGATCATCCGAGACTAAAAGAGGATCTGGAATGGGATCAGCAGTAGCTTCAATGATGGCTTGATAAGCTAACTCTACTGCTGATAAGGGCACTTCTGGTTCATGGGGAGTTGGGAGGACCCAAGGATCAGTCCTATCACCAACCGTAGTGATGGACTTCCCCACAGTAGTAGAACCAATGTAGTTCACCGGGGCTGGAAGGTCAAATGTGCCCATCAATTATGCGTACATTCCACCTCCCAAGCTCTGTGAAACATGTTTGACCTGATCAACCAATGGTACAGTGGATTCCTTAGACTTTAAACGGCCTTTTCAGGCAAAATCAAGCTGGTCAACAATAACCAACTTGCCCTCATGTGGAAAAACCACTACACGAATAACAACCGATGCAACAACAGACATTTCATAAGTCCAATTCCTTCCCAGAAGCAAATTATAGTCCAAAGGAGCATCAATCACTTCAACTTCAACAGACACTGCTTTGCCTGCCAATTTAAGCTCGAAAGCCGGCAGGATACCATGAGGACGGAAGGATATTCCATCAACAGCAGTAAGTAAAGTGTTTGATGGGACCAGCTCTGGGGATCCAAGAGCTTTCCAACAGGCCAGGGACATAACACATGTAGAGGATACTTCATCAAAAACTGCCCTTCCAATGGTCTTACCACCATGGACGACATCTATCGATAGGGCTACATGGTAAGGCAGGCGAATTTTAACATCAGACAGATTGAATTTCTCCATGAGACTCGAAGAATCCATGCTACCTAAAGCTGCTAAGAGAGCATCCCGCTGGGCAGGAAAACTCTGTAACACCTCTAAAGCTGACATTGCACATGGGGTTTGAGCTAAGTCTTCAACCATGGAGTAGTTTGAAGCAGCCCTAGCATTAGGGTTATGCAAAGTCTTCTTGAAAACACCTTTCGGTATCTTCGGCATAGTTTCGGCAGGTTTTTCTATCGTGAGAGGGTTGGAAGGTTCAACTACAGATTTACCCTTCTCAGAAGTCTCAGTTTCATAGTTTTTGTTCCTGGTTTGCAACAAAGTCGAAGATCAAACCATGTTGATATAATTAGGGTCAGGGGAAGTTTGAGTGCCCCCTGCTACATTAGAAGCTAAAGCAAAGTTCTGTCCTTGGGGAAACGGGTCCTTCAGGACAGCCAGTTGTTGAGATTTGAGCAGCTTTTGGGCTTGATCCATAAGGGGAAAAATGTGAGTAAGGTGGTCCTCTTCGAACAACTTACAAGGGAACTTGACCTTCTTCTTTTCTTTTTTTCCCCCATCAGCATTGTTCACAGGTTTGGGCTTGTTTTGGTTTCCCTCTCCTTTCTTACCTTTCTTCTTCTTCCCACCGGGCTGCTGATTGCCCTTAGAAGAAGTTTGGGAAAAACCATTTGCATTTTGGGGAGAGGGGGCAGCCTTTGCTGCCTCCCCCGTAGAATGTTTGATAGACAACTGGTGAAGTTGTTTAGTTAAAGAATCTACGGTGGGAGAATTGACAAACCCAACCACACCATCGGCATGGGGTCCAGGCTCAGGCTTCTCCACCTCGTGCGAAGGCCTCGGTGCCTCAGGGATGATCTCATACAAGATCCTAGACTGTGAGTAAATCAAGTCTAACTGTTGGGCCCTGAGTATGGCTTCTTCTTCATTCGTTACTCCTGATGTGGAAACATCCTTAGATATGTATGGCAACAGTGATTTAAGGAACCATTCTAATAGAAACTCAGGAGGAATGGTGGCTTTGATAAGGCTCTTTTTTCCTCCTCCACTCTTGGATATGATCCGAGATGTGGGTAGCCTTGTTTTTTCTAAAAGTAGACAACAAGTCCGTTCTAAAATCCTATCGAACCGAAAGCTGAAAGTGGCTAAGGAAAGCACTAGCCAAATCCCAGAAACTACTAAAGGTAGCAGAAGGAAATTCGATATACCACTTAGCCTCTGTACCAGTCAAGGTCCTCTACAATAGCCTCAATCTAATTGAATCCTCATTCAACAAATTGGAAGAACACCATAAGTGAAAAGTGGTGGCATGTGCCCCAGGATCTTCACCAGCTTTACCTTCGAACTTAGGGATGTCCGAGGGCAATTTGGTGGGAACAGGTGGCCACAAGGGGTCATGCCTCACTGGGTCATTCATCAACTTTGAAAAGTCTGGCAAGTTTAAAGTTGCCAGAAAAGGAAGTTTGGGCCTAACCAGGGTAGTAAATGTTCCAACTTAGGGATTCGAGGGACCTACCCCCGAATGCCCATGGGTAAAAGTGGGGTTGCCCCCAGCCACTGGTTGTGAAGTGGGAAGGTTGCTTTGAAACGGATTCCATCCGTAAGCCACAGGATTTTGTGTGGGAGGTGCAGTGTAAGTGTTTCGGGCCGTCCCCATAAAAGCAGGGGTCTGAAAGACTGGAGCAGGTATCCCTCTGCTAAACAACAAAAAGGGAGAGCTCGTATATGGGACCGAAATAGGGGTTTGGAAGCTCTGCCCGTAAGAGGTGTTTCTCCCAAACTGCACTCCTACATATGAAGGAGATGGACCTATGTATGGACTGGATGGGGGAATGTGCCCCCCACCCCAAGGAAATCCTTGGACATAAGCCGAGGATCCTACCGGACCACTTTGGGTAGTGTAATGGAAGTAAGAAGTAATGGTAGGTATACTGGGGATCCCAGCAACCGTGTTACCAGAAGTACCTCCTATGTTTGAGTGAACCAGTGGTTGAACCACCCGGCTCGCTGGAGTCAAAGGTGTAGAAGGAAAACTAGATCTAGGGGTACTGACCGGGGGAGGTAGCACCCCTTCAACCAAAATGGATGAGGTAAACACAAAAGAACTTTCTTCCGCAGAAGACATGACTCTACCCACAGGTACACCTAGCACTGGTGAATCAAAAGGCCTAACCTGGACGACCACAGGATCGTTTAAGTCAGTCAAGGGGGAGTTAAAATTTCTTGCAAACTCGTCAGTCTGCAATTCTTCTATCTCAACTGTGTCAAGATTGAAACGGTTAGCAATGAGTTCGAGTTCACCAAGCACTTCACTTGTTCCTACAGGTTCAAATGAATCCTCTGTGTCTAATCTCTGCCTTTGAGGTAAAGGTGGAGGCTCTAATGTAGTGATAGGAGGAAGGTTTCTCAAACTTCTTGACCTTCTAACAATTTGGTCCTCTAGAATTAAATATTTAACAAATCACACCCTAAGGCCAACTAGACACAGGCAAAACCACAGAGCATACACTAAAAAGTTCCTAGAGTCTCAAGCAATCAAACCAGGGTAAAAGATATACTTTCTCGAAGAAAGCTGATGAACGATTACTTGGCGTCCTTAAGGTGGTTCTTAGGCACAAGCAAAGGAATCACCCACCGCCCTCCTACACTTTCCACAAGGGTTACCTTCCAATCTCGTTCAAGGTGAACCCAAAATAGCCTTATGGTTTACCTAGGTATGAACCCTAAAAGACAAGAGACTAAAGGCTACCTTGGCAATACCAGCTGTCTGGGGGGACAGTCGTCAGCCAAACTCGTACGCATGGGAAGGGTATCTGAGCCCAAAAATATGTCTAGGACAGAATCCCCAGATGCATAAAATTCCTGGGTTACGTTTTGACAAGGATTCGGAGGGTTATCTCCTCTGTCCAAGCCTCCACGCGGCCTAGTGCTTAACTCCCGTTTGAGAGGAGCTTCCCAGATACAGTGATACAGTCAAGGATTTCCCTAAAGAAAGGTCCACTACGTGTGATTTTATAACTTGTGGGAAGTTTACACTCCCTAGCCCACAAGTCTAGCCTAATCTAGTAGGTGAAAGGCCCCTAAAAATAAAAACTTACTAGTAAATTTTAATTTATGCGTTTATTTTAAAGGGTTGTTCTTTACTCAAGAGGTAATGGAGTGGTATACTGTATGATGTTTTGACTCAAACAAGAAACAAATGAAAGTAAAGGTGCATTCAAAGCAAAATTACCATAAAAAAAAACTTCTTTTGAATTTTTGCAAATATGTATTGATGAAATGAAAGCTACGATGAAAGAAACTAAGCCTATGTTTTTGTAGTTTTTTGATATAATATTTTTAAATTGAAATGAACTATGCAAAAATTACAATGCAAAAGCTTTAACTATGTTTTCTTTTCACTTTTAAAAATAATCAAAACTCTACTATGCATCTACAATGCACAAAGCTTGAGCAAACTTGACACTTATAAACTGTAAAAAAGCAATAGGCTGAAGCAAACAGGCTAACAGGACCAAAGGACAACCAATGAAGGAAGTCTAGGAACCCTAGCTTGGGTGCAAACAATGACAAAGAATCAATGCAGACTTACAAAGGAAAGTGACAACTATCCACTGTCAAAAGACAGACTGGAAAAACTAATCCCAAGACCCTGATCACTGATCTGGACTAAGACACTTTAACCCACTACCCAAACAGGCCAAAACACTTTAGTATGTAAGCAATAAATAAACCAAGCAAAAAGACTCAAGAGCTTCCAAAAAAGTAAGGAAATGTGATCACCAACAGTATTCAGACTCACTACACAACATTCTTAAAGAAAGACCACTCAGAAACAGGGACCAAACTAAGAGAAGAACAAGCAAAACTTATCTCAAAAATCCCCACTTCCAGGAGTATTCGCGACTGTCACTAAGAACAACTCGCGAGTGACTCGCACCTGTCTAGTATAACAACCCGCGAATGCACAGTAATATTCGCGACTATCTAGAAAGAAAACCCGTGAATGGGTATAAAAATTTTCTTAGAAAATCAAGAAAAAACCCAGGACTTTCAAATGCTGAAGTAAATAAGAAACAGGATAAAAATCACAAACAGACTCACAAGCAAAACTGGTCAGGAGGACATAAAACAACCTACAGCAGTCCGGGCTCCCCAGTGGAGTCACCAGTTCTGTTGTACAGGATTATACACCTAATAACCTAAGGTCTGGGGTTGCCAACATACTCAATTTATTGTAGACAATTGACTCTTAAAGCATAGAATAAGAAATAGGAAGATTAAAGGACTTACTTGTTAAACGAAGGTCGATCCTTGCTAATCTTCTTCTTCTCTGTTCCACTTCCAAAGTCTTCAGGATTGTTCCTCTTTCACCTGTCAAGAAACACTTTTCCAGATACAAGATGATTCATATATGTATAAGCAGGTTAGATAAATCACATATAGATGCAGAAGCATAAATAATTATCAAACCACAAGACATGAAACACATATGGAAGAAGTAATCTCTTTATTATCAATAATGGAAAGAGTTCAGATACAACCCAACGCCTGAGACAAGGACTCCTCTACAGCCAAAGGATTATGAGTTCACCACTCCAAATACTTCTGTATAAACTCCACCAGCATAACTTTTCTCTCCCAGTGTAAGTAAGTGAGACCCTCCCCAAGGCCTGTATTTATATGGGTGAAATAAGGCAGCTCTCGAAGGTTAGGGAGGTTACAGCAGTTAAGGAAATTAAGTTAAATAACTTAAATAATCTCCCATGAGCGCGAGTGTTTTTATGTTTTAATGTTGAGACACATTCGCGAGTCTGTAGCAGAGCAACCCATGAATGACTCGTGACTATGTATAAGTGCAACCCGGGAATACATGGATTCGTGAATTGCTGTACAGGAGACTCGCGAGTGATGCGCGAGTTGTATAAAATGATAGTCGCGAATACATCTCAATATAGGCAAATGACAAAGTAACTAGGTGGATGGTGAAAGAATGTATTTCATGACAAGCCAATCTATAGTGTTTTGGGCAAACCTCTATCCATAAGTGTCCTTTTGTGTGCCAACATGAGGGATGTCGGCACTCGGACGGAGAGGTGCCATTCAGGTGTATAACACAAAATAAAATAAATTTATTTTTTGATAGTATGAAGAATTTAAATGATGCAATGAAGGATATGAAGATCGCTAACAGTTTTGAAGACCTCTATTTTTTATGCAAATTTCGCAAAGTTGTGGCTTCGATGGCTTGGGAGAGGATCAGAACATCTCATTAGCCATTGAAAGATGGAAGATAAATAATAGGTGGAAGACCCCTTTGGCAGTTAGGCATATTGCTAAACTTTTTACTTCCATCAGAACATTTTTAAACAGTGATCAGAGCTTGAAAATATAAAGGATCAGCAAGTTAGTCCACTACGGCGCTGAAACGACGGAAGACTTACAAACTACGCCTTTCGTGAGAAGAGGAAATAATCAACAATTGAAAGGAATAAAGACAAATCATCAGAGAGTTTAGAACCAAGCAGCTCCGTAGCGATTGGGAGAACTACAGACTAACCATCAGTGAATTAGTCATTTGAGGAGCTGCAACTGTGAAAGAAATAATTACTGCGAGTTTCAAAACAATATAGACTCATCGACGTCAGAACTTACAAGGACTAACTATCGGCGAGTTAGTTCCCAAAGGCGCCACAACTGTGGAGGAAATACAGACTGCGGGTTCCGCAAGAAGATGGAAATTTTGGTGTCGGAGGTGCTAAAGACTAATCGGAGGCAAAATAGTTCACTGCGAAGCCACAACTATGAAAGGAATAAAGACTACGGCTTTCGATCGATGACAAGGATCAATATGACACCGCGACAATAGATGAACTATTTGGTGATCGGAAGAACTGAATACTATGCAGCGGAGGGACAAGGATGAAAGGTTCCGAAACATCGGCGATCTGAAGAAATAAATACTTCCAAAGTCAAGAATCAGAAATCGGAACTCTAAATACTAATCGTCGGTGAATTAGTCCTCTGAGGAGCCGCAACGAGGGAAGAAAAACAAACTAAGGTTTCAGATCGATGGAAAGAATCATTCTGATAGCACGACAATAGAATACCATTGGTGATCAAAATACATATAGAATACTGAATGACGAGTTTACAATGAAGCATATCCGTAGTGTCGGCGGCGCAGGGGACTAAAATCTCTGATTTTAGCTTCTACCGACCTCCGATAGAGATAAAGCGAAATCGTTGATAGTCAAGCATATAGATTTTTATGTGGTACGTTTCACCTCCAAAACTATGGCCACATTTAGATAAAAGGATCTGATATATTTGTTATTACCACTCTCGATCACCGATGAAGAAGCCGTCGTGATGCTGGTGATCTAAGGAGCCAACACTGTGGCAAGGATGAGACTTGGGGCACTGATGAAACAGAAGACAGAGCTTCCGATCAGCGACTGCGGCGGTAAACAGTGGAAACATCAAGAATTGGGGCACCGAAACTCCAGAAACGATAAGGCTTGGGTGCCGATGAAACAGAAGACAAAGCTTCTAATCAACTACTACAGCAATGAAGTTAAAAAGTTTTGGGTGGATTAGACAAGACTGGGCACTTCAGTTAAAAACTGATACACTGATTGTTGATGGCAATTTCACAGTGAACTAGTAGTGGGAATGATCAGTGACCACTTCAATCATTAAAGGACCACTTAGTGAACTAGATATTCACAGTAGATGAACAAACAGTTAGTAAGGGTTTGAAGCCCTAATCTAGAAAAACTATTACTTTCAATTATTTTTGTGTAAACAGATCGGATTTTTAGGATCTATAAATTTTGTAAAAGGATATAAAGCCCATGATTATTTGATTAATAAAGGTTCGACTCTAGGATTTATGAGCCTATTCCATTATCAAGCGTCTCATCTGGTTTATTCTAAGTATAAGATCTTTTGTTGTGATTTGTCCAGCGATCTCTTTCTTTACTGTGTTTATTCCCTGAATGTGCATTTAGGTAATTTTCAAATTTATTAAAGGGCCGATCGATGTCATCCTATTTGTTTTTTAGTGATATTTGATTTATAAACACCATCCTCAACAGGATTTAGCCATTTATATGCATGTGTTATGTGTGTAAGTCTGTCATCCTGGTGAATTCTTCATCCCTGCACCTTTTTGTCAAACCATTGAACAAGTTGTAACTAAAATCCTTGTGATTGAGTGAGCTTCATCCATGTCTTGAGAGTGAGAGGTTATATAGGTTATCTGGCTTGATACAATTCAGAAAAACCCTAAAAACAATTTAAGTTACCCAGCATCCTCAAGCTACAGCCTAGAGGAGTTTCCTGGAGTGATAACACTCCCTATGGTTGTTGTGTTGTGAACCCTGGTTCAGGTCTGACTGTGTGCAAGAATCAAGGATGGGAGAGACGTAGAATGTGCTTGATAAACCTGGTGTGGAACCTTAGAGTAATATTGGAGTGGCTGGTGAACCTGCCATGCACATCCTAAAGAGCACTAGAAGGGAAGGTGTAGTCTGAGGGACTGTGGAGCAGAGAAAGGGACACTTCCTTGTGTTGGGTTTGTATGCAGAGGGGGATCTAGGCTAGATATATCTTGTGAAGGTGTCCTTAGCTCTGTTGATGAGCTCACTAGCTTAGCAGTTCTTCCTACCCATTTCTTTAGAATCCTGATAAACCCAATTGGAAAGATGGCTTGGATAGTAGCCTGTTAAACCCATCTATTGGCTTGGATGTATCTATTCCACCTAAACTTGTGAGTAAACTTTGGCTAGATAGTTTGTTAAACCCAACTGTGAATGTAGGCTTGGCTAGGTAGCCTGATAAACCCGGCAGTGGCATGGCTTGACTGTGTACAGTCTGTTAAACTAATCTATTGGCTTGATTGGTCCTTAAGGTGAAAGTTGGCTTGACTGCGAACATTATGCGAAACCCAACTGTGAGATGGCTTGGTTGAGTGGCCTGTGAAACCCATCTGTGGGATGTTTTTCCTTGCAGCCTGTGAAACCCAATTGTGTTGGCTTGGCTGAGTTTGATTGCATCCTTGGCTATGTATGATTCTGCTAGTGTTTCCTTATCCCTGTAGGAAATCATGCCCAGATCAAGGGTGGCAGTGTTGCTGAGAGATTAAGGAGCACACTGGCCTATGGTTGGGTGGAACGTTGTAGCAACATAACTAGTTACAGGACAAGCTTTCTTCAAGATAAGTAATCTTATCCACATAATTATCTGTAACTGTAATTCTTGCATTGTATTCGCTTCATGGAATGTGATGAAAATTTTTCTATGTTGATTTATGCATTTTTTCTTGAATAACTGCAATTATAGGAATCTATGTATGTTTTTCCTTCAATGCATTTTACTAAGTTGCAGGGTAGAATTGACCAATTTGGTAATTGTTACGGAGAGAAATTCCTATGGCTTGGGGTACCACAACAGATAGCTTGACTCCAGAAATCAATCCTTTCTAATATGCAATAGAAATTAAATGTCTAACACTAAAGGATCAGACCTCATACCTTATTCCGGACGGTTGAAGTAGATCCCCGTTGAGCTTTCCAATCTTCAGCTTGAATTGATCTGTTACTTCCTCAACAACAAGTAAACAATACAAGCATTCTATATATCATGGTGTTAGCTATATTATAGCATATATAATCAATAATGTATAAGCATTTGACATAATCCAATGGAGAACATATTCATTCAAACACACATTATTGGACAAGAAAAGATATTTCTATTAATATAAATCAGAGATTACAAGATACAACCTCTGACGACACATCTGCGAATCGGATAAACTGAATCCCCCACTTGGGCCTCCACCACTTCAATCCTCCATCTCTCGATAGCAAGCTCACAAGCAAAAGGAAAGCTTGGGAAGAGCACAAAAGTGCTCCAAGGGACAAAGGGATGCAGACTCAAGCATAAGTTCTGGCAACAATGGACTATAGTTTCGTTGCTCTCAATTCTCTCTTATGCCTTCAATGTACCAAGGGGTTCCTTATATAGCTTTTCAAAGGGGTACTGAAAGGTCGAATCAGAGCGATCTCAAGGCATAGGGAAGGCCAGGAGTCAAATGAGTCTGATCCATGTCAAGGAAAACTTCAAAAGGATTTGGATTATGCACACATCCCGATGTACGCGGTTTTAGTGGTCAAACCCGCGTATGTACGCGCTTATAGGTTTAAAAGTCGCATATAGCATTTTTCATGTGTTTTTAGGGATGATAAAGGAAACATAAAAGGACAAAAAGTGGTCCATAGGGTTTAAGGAGTCTGCAATGGGAAAGGGGAAGGCCATACAAAGTGTGGTTCACCTAGAGTGGTGAAATCCACTATAACATATGCCCCCTAATGTGTGAGGTCAGAGGGGTCATACAATGGCCAAAATACATTATAAGTACATCCCAGAAGTGGAGTGATGAAGGATCCCAAATGGAAGACCAGCCACCCAATTAGAATAGTACAATAATACAACTCTGCATACAACAGCAAATACATATAGTAGTCCCGGATACATAAGAGTACAATTGCCATGAATAGGCATGATACATGGTATCACATATGTGGTCATCACCACGTACAATATACATAGATCAGAATCTCCATGATGAATATATACAAAGGACCATGATATCCAAAATGGCTGAAGATATATAATAGATCAAGATCTCCATAGTGGCTGGAAATATCTGACATATACTGGACTCAAGTCACGAGAGCTAAAATCTCATGAACACTGGCATGATCAAGGAGGTAGCATATAAGAGATGCCACCAATCTGGAAAGTCTTCTACACAAAGTGCTACAAGTACATGTCCTACTATGTGAATAGAGGCGTCAAGGTCGAACATAGTAGTCCATCGGCTGATTACCGGTCATTAATGTATACCGTTAACAGACGCGAGATTGACATCTGATAATGAAAATGGGAATCAAGGTACTAGAGTGCAAACTAACAAGTTTGAATAAATGTGTTGAGGTCGAACACTTGAAAGGGTCCATCGATCAGGGGACATTGATGTATTCCCAAGAAACTGTCAATGGCGAGAGAACCTACCACTGATGACTGCAAGTCTCAAGGCACTCAAGATGAATCTAGATTCCAATCCCAGAATAAATGATCTGAATTCAATGGGATGAAATCCGCTGGAAGGAGGGCATTAAGGAATCCCCCATCATCCAACATGAGGTACTCAGCAAAGCTGTATAAGGTGGAAGGACTTGATCATAAAGTGCACAAACCAATAACTGTACCAGGAATGGCCGACATGCAAAGTCAAGATAATTGAGGAATGGCTGACTCAGGTTTCAACTTCCTTTGAACAAGAGCATAACAACATATGGTGACTGAATGAAGGAAGCATAGACTCAATATACCAACTGGGACATCTGTGTGACACAGGAGGTGTCAATAGAGGCTCCATAGGGACTGGAAGCTTAACCAATCAGTGGAGATAAACTTAGATAAACGAGTGCAGCTCCTAAAGTCAAACTATAACCCAACCAATGGATGTGATATACAGTGCTCTGTTCAAAGGAGACACGACTCGATAGCTGCCAAAGATAACATCTTTCCTTGTCCAGCTTTTTGGTTTTTTGATTTTTTTTGGACTTTTTCAGTTATTTGAAAAGCTTGAAAATATGGAGCTAACTAGGGTACCCATGTAAGGTGAAACTCTACCACTCGTATCATGCCACTTCTAAAGCAGCAAGAAGGTTCCATGACATAATAGAGTGGGTTCGTACCTAAGGTCATGGTGATATGGTCACAAGGCCATGAAAAATGCAAACAGTGGTGAAACCTAACCTATATGCCAGTTTAGTCATGATACCTGATATCGGCACGAACGGGTCAATCCAACGGCTGAAACAACACTGAAAAAGGTCTTCTACAACACCAATTAATTCAAAAACGGTCCAAAATGGTTAGAAAATGTCGAAACTATAGGAAAGGGGGTAAAAATTTTCAAATATTTGAAATTTTTTCTATAAATAGTAAAAAATATAAATCATTTGAAACTTTTACCCATTTGAGCTCTAATTTTCAACTGCAAATTCCAGGAGATCCAACCGGCGGAATTCACAACCGTTTCTTCCAGGTATTTAGTCATGCTCTCCTCTTTCATTTTGACATAATTTTTATAGATTTTCATGGTCAAATGAATTTTTTTAGGCCATCCCAAACTGTGCACTATGGCCCATGCGGAAATCGAGGCTTTTTCCGCGTATATGGATGGATATACGTGAAAAAGGGCCTCAAACTATTGTACAGGATTATACAGCTAATAACCTAAGGTCTGGGGTTACCAACATACTCAATTAATTGTAGACAATTGACTTCTAAAGTGCAGAATAAGAAATAGGAAGATTAAAAGAACTTACTTGTTAAACAAAGGTCGATCCTTGCTAATCTTCTTCCTCTCTGTTCCACTTCCAAAGTATTCAAGATTGCTCCTCTTTCACCTTTCAAGAAACACTTTTCCAGATACAAGATGATTGATGTACATATAATCAGGTTAGATAAATCACATATAGATGCATAAACATTTATCAAACCACAAGACATGAAACACATATGGAAGAAGTAATCTATTTATTATCAATAATGGAAAGAGTTCAGATACAACCCAACGCCTGAGACAAGGACTCCTCTGCAACCAAAGGATTATGAGTTCCACTGCTCCAAATACTTCTGTATAGACTCCACCAGCATAACTTTTCTCTCCAAGTGTAGGTCCTCAACACCCTTCCCAAGGCCTGTATTTATATGGGTGAAATAAGGAAATTATCGAAGGTTGGGGAAGTTGTAGCAGCTAAGGGATTTAGGTTAAATGAGTTAACTAATCTCCCATTACCGCGTGTTTTATATTTAAATGTGAAAAGACACATTCGCGGGTCTATAGTAGAGAAACCCGCGAATGATTCACGACTATGTATAAGCGCAAACCATGAATACATAGATTTGCGACTTGCTACAAAGGAGACTCGTGAATGATGCGTGAGTTGTATAGAAGGATAGTCGCGAATACATCTCAACATAGGCAAAAATGGAAAAATGACTAGCTGGATGGAGGAAGCATGTATTTCATGACAATCCAATCTATAGTGTTTTAGGAAAAGCTCTATCCATAAGTGTCCTTTTGTGTGCCAACATGAGGAATGTCGGCACTCGAACGGAGAGGTGCCATTCGGGTGTATAACAGATGCCCCCTAATGTGTGAGGTCAGAGGGAAGCGATGGCCGAAATACATTATAATATTTAGCTTTGGAGAACTCAGAAATCCAATGGAGAAGAGAGAGTACCTGAAACAAATACATAGTAATGTCATATACAAAGTTATATATGAGGAGGCTATGTTCAATTTACTGGAACACTAGCTCCTTTACAATATTTGATTACGTCATATGATACGGGTATAGAACCACGTATATCAAAAGGGTGGATCGAAGCCACAATATACAATAATGACGAGTCTTCAAAGATCTGGAAGCTATGTAGATAGATCGAACATAATATTGCGCAACTTAGTCCATATGTGAGAGACTAAGGTATTCATAAGGATCCCAAAGAACCAGTACAATCCAAGCCATGTGAATAAGGGTAAGCTAAAGTCGAAGATGGAAAGGATTCAACAGTTTGTCAACCAATAGGTGATAATTGACAAGTGAAGCAAAGGATTTCACCGATGATGAAAGTGAATCCATAGGTACGATCATCAAAACTCTAGGTCTTCGTCATCAGGAAGTACTGAAATGGAACCATGCTGTGATAAGGAAGGCAACAGATCCTCCAACGAATCACAAGAGTGACTAGGAACTGGGAAAAAGAAGGGAGACACAAATAGATAACAGATATAACAATGATGGGATCAGGTTATAGATCAGACATTGGGTAGATTCCTTGAACAGTGAGCACAACACAGAGATGACCCAAGGCAGCGTACAACGGATAGATAGAACAACTAGACTTATCTGTCATGTAGGAGACATGATCAGATTCCCTAGGTATAATGGACAAGAGGAGGAGTAAGAAACTCAAAGTAATAGCTGAACACAAGTGTATACTGAAACATGGATATCAGAAAACAAAAAGTGCTATGTTCAACGACGACATGCTGCCATTACTGAAAATAAGAGAAAACTTCTTCCTTACCTTCCCTGTTAAATTTTAACGAGTCCAGGAAAGTAAAATCGGTTCCCTCTTCATTTTTTAACAAGCTTGAAGAGATGGGAAAATAATGCTTGATTCACTGAATCGTGGATTTAATGAGCCCGAACTAGTACATGCTCAGATGGTGTTTTCACATTTAGAGAGTTTGAAAATTCCAAAGAAGACTCCAGGGGGGTCCTTTCTCATCCAATTTAGTCTCTTGAGGCCGAAAAAGTATAAAACAAACCACAGAAGAAATCTCTTAACTTTCGAAGAAGAAAAGGTGCACCTTTTTCGTACTTAGTTAGGGAGGTCCGAAAAAGGTTAAATTACCACCTACCCAACGCTCCTTCCAGAACAGCATAAGATAGCTTGAGTTTTACGAGTGTGAAGGAAAGCAAGATCACTCGGAAAGATCCATTTGGTTATGAGAAATGGGGCTTACAACAATAAACTCATTGCTTTGTTCTTTAGTGTTTAACGAGCATGACAAAGACACAAAGTACACTCATAATCTTTTTCATGTTTGTGTCTAGAGCATGAAAAAGAGAAAACTAAGCTCAAACCAGGTGTTCCTTTTTCATAAATTTAGTCCCTCAGGTCCGGAAAAGTGATAAACCTATACTGGAGAATACTCTTCTCAATTCAAAAGAAAAGAGAGGGATCCTTTCTCGTATTATTCCACATGGTCCGAGAAAGAGATAACCTACCACCAATGCAGATGCCCGTTCACATATTCTTAATGAGCTTGAATGGACGAGATAACTCAGCAGTCAAGTCTGTTTTGAAGGAGTTAGACCTGGGCCTAAAGAAACTCCATAAGGGCGGGGAGTCCTATAAAGAGATAGCTTGTAAAAAGAGATTATGAAGAAGCTCTATTTGGTGTGAAAAATAGCTATGAGGAAACCCTTGGGCCTGAAACAGTGACAACATGAGTACCAAAGGATGACAAGGGCATAAAAAGATGATACTCACAAAATAAGGACCCTAGCCATGGAAGAACAATGGTAGAGACAAGGGACTAATGGCTTAGAATACCATAGTCTGTGGAAAAACATTGAATACTAAGGTTAATGTGGAGTGATAAGATGCCAACATGTGTTGGAGATAGCAAAACCACCCTATGGAAGCATCAACACTTTGTAAAAGTTGGTAAACCTGTTCCAAGGCACAAAGAGGGTGATATTAGTTAATTGACATTTCAAACTATATAAAAAGACCCACTTTACGAAATATTATTTCTATAAATAGTTTGAAAATTAAAACATTTCTCACCATTTGAACTTTTTGAACCAAAAATGAAAGTTTACCCTCTACCTTTGATTGACCACCGTGGACAATTGGACCATCAGAATTGGAATCTGTCAGCTTCAGGTAATTCTACACCCTGAGCTCGTCAATTTGATCCGAATAAATATTAAATTTAAAGGTAAATTCAGTATTTTGCATCATCCCAAATTATGGCAATGCGCATTTGCGGGTTGCTAAGCGTAAGAGTCACGAATACGCGTTTCATTCGTGGGTTGTTGAACAGGAGATTCACGAATGACTCGCGACTTGTCTAAGTAGACAGTCGCGAATGCTATGCTATAGGGAAAACTTCAAAAATTATGCAAAATTTTGAATTTTTTATGATGAAATACTGAACCAAATTATGTGTATTTGCCAGGAAAAATATGGTGCTGGAGTGGAGGGAAAGAGAGCATAAAATAATGGATCATGCGGCACTCCAAAGCGCGCCCACCATCCAAGCATTGAGGACTTGTGGGTTGCTGAAGTTCTTTTGTACATCGCCCATGCGGGCAAATGTCCACTTACTGGAATTCATGGTCAATTACTGGGATCATGACATGGGGACATTCAATCTTCAAGGTGAGACCTTAGAGCTTACCGTGGAAGATATATATTTCATAACCGGGTTGTCACAACGGGGGGCAGCGGTGAATTTGGAGGGCACTGGTAGGGGAGGGGACCCCTTGAGTGTCCAAAACTATGTTGACATGTTCTGTACATCGGGTACGCAAAATAAGGGCAGCAGTGTTATTATTGCAAAAATCCAGGATTTCACACTCCAGGTACTAGCTAGTACTATTGTGAGACTTGGAGGATCATCAGGGTTACATATGGCCACCAGGAATCAAATGAGGGTGGCAGTTGATTTCTTTAGAGGTGCTCTCTATGATTGGTGCTCGGGAGTGCTCCCCATCATGAAGAGGCAACTATCCGACTGCAGGAGAGGAAGATGCAAAATTTTTGGCTATGCCAGCATACTAGTAGCGTTCTTCTTCTTTGAGAGTACCAGCCATGAGCCCTTCTATACCACTATAGGTCAGGCATCCACGTCAGCTGAGGCTGAGCCAGTGGGGAGACATCTTCCTCTGTCAAGGAGGAGGAGACATAGTACACAGCGTGTATGATGATGACTTTTATATATGGTGGGAACGATAGCTGCCGGTGTTGGAGCAGTTTCCATACGTTGGGATGGATTTTCGAGGTGACCCCGACCTTGTCCTCCCTCCAGGAGGAATATGGGGAGAGATGGGTAAGTTATTTTTTAATTTTTTATCATTTTCAAATTTTTATGAATTTTCAAATGATAGAATATATACATATGTACAAGTCTTAATCCTATTCATGTTTCAAAATGCAGATATTGGACCAGTCTGCCCTGAAGGGCACCCCCGCATGTTCGTGTGTCTAGTTGTAGGAGGAGACCCAGGATTGGTCCAGGTACTAGAGGGGAAGCTGGCCAGGTTGACCCAGCGAGTACCTACGATACAGATTGAGCATATACCTACAGCCATGCAGGAGTTTGTAGTAGGGGTTCCACCGATTTGGCTACGTCTGTTCAGACAGGTAGCTAGAGCAGTACTTGTATATAGAGATGCAATGGAGGCTGCTGAGGCCGAGGAGGCTGAGGAAGCCAGGGTTCCTAGAGATCATGGGGACCAAGGTGGTCCTAGTGGCCAGGGTGGCCAGGCTTAGTTCTAGGGCATTTTGATGGATGATGATCCACATTTTTGTATATTTTGTATATTATGGGATCTACGGATCAGACTCGATCTATCTACAGACAAATATTTTACATATATATATATATATATTTTTGGTTGCCGGCTTATTTACAAGTGTTCTTTACATGTTTGCTGTATATTTTATGAAAAGTGTGTGAGATGCCAATCCAAAATATAATTAGCATATGCATCAGTCAATGAATTTTGGTTACGTGGAATATGATTGAAAGTAATTACTTCAAAATGTCTTTCCATTAAACGAATTTGCAAGAACTGACGTAACAAGGTAGGATTTCGTACCTGATAAGCTCGATTGAGCTGGGAAACTACCAACTGAGAATCCAAATGGACCTCAAGCTGGGTGATGCCACATGACAAGCATCCCATAGGAGCTCAATTACAGCCCTATACTCAGCAACATTATTAGAAGCAGGACCTAGACAAGCGCCACCAGCGGCAACAAGCTGTCCTGTGGGAGAATAGATAACCCATGTTGCCGAAGCTAGGTTACAAGTGTGACGACTGGCGCCATCAGCGAAACCTACATACATTTCAGAAGACATTTGCAACAACCAGTAGATAATATAAAAAACAAAACTGACAACCTATTGTACATAAAATACATACAATAAAAATACAAGAAAAAGTGCTAAGCCTAAGCATAGTACTTCTTCAGGTAGAGCCCATTTCTAGGCTCAGGCAGCTTATTCCCATCATAATCCACTAATTCATATGCACCTTTACTTAATACTTTCGACACGACATAGGGACCTAACCACATAGCCTTGAATTTTCCTGCCCCCAAGGGTTCTTTATCTTGGTCCCAAAGCAAGACAAGTTCCCCTTCAGAGAAAACCCTAGGTTTGACCATTTTATCATATTGAGATTTGACCCTATTTTTATGAGCCTGATTCGCAGTCAACGCATCTCTACATTGTTCATCAAGGTGTTCTAAGTCTACCAGACGTTCCTCAAGCTCAGTTGTATCAGGTAACACATGAATGTCTATCTTCAAGGATGGGATTTCGCATTCAATAGGAGTAACTGCTTCCACCCCGTGAACGAGTTGGAAAGGTGAATAACCCGTGGCAGTATTAACATTAGTTTTGTAATCCCAAAGAGTAGGATATAACATGATGTGCCAATTAGAACGGGCTGCATCAATTGTCCGTTTAAGGATAGTTTTCAAAGTCTTGTTTACAGCCTCAACCTGACCATTTGCTTGCGGATAGTATGGAGAAGAATGTTCTTGTCTAAATCTGAGCATTGTAGTCAGTTCTGTCATCATGTTATTTTGAAAATGACTACCATGGTCAGTGACAATCACTTTGGGAATACCAAACCTTGCAATAATTTGATTGAAAACAAAGAAAGATGTTGTTTCCCTATTGTCTTTGAAAGTAGGCATTGCCTCTGCCCATTTCGTAAAATAGTCAACAGCGACAATGATGTATTTATGCCCCCCAGCCAAGACTGGGTTGCATGTCATGTAGTCAATCCCCCATTTCATGAAGGGTCCTACTGAGACAATAGGAAATAACGGAGCAGGATGCGACCACATTTTTCTGGTGTAGAGCTGACATGGATGACAACGCTTCACGGCTTCCACACAATATTTAAAGATCGTGGGCCAAAAATAACCAGCACGCAATATCTTTTGGGCCGTTGCTAACCCAGATAAGTGACCCCCACATGCTTCGCTATGGGAATCATTTAGGACAATATACGCTTCCTCATGAGTAAGGCAGCGACGTAAGACAGAATCTACCCCTCGTCGATATAATGTATCTCCTATAATGTAATAAAGGAGCCGACAGCAAATCTTTTTTCAATGCCTCGAACGCAAGTTGTGCGGTTTCATCCCATACAAAAGGAGTGTCTTGTTTGAGCAAGCGCATGAAACCTTTAGTGATCTTGGCATAATTAACAATAAAACGTCGAAGAAACTTGGACTTTCCTTGCAGGCTTTGAAGTTGCCTGAGAGAACGAGGAGGAGGCAGATTTACAATGGCCTCAACTTTCAATGGATCCACCTGGATGCCTCTACTAGAGATGATGAATCCGAGTAAGCTTCCTGACTCGACACAGAAAACAAACTTGTGGGGATTCAAGCGAATTTTATAGTATCTGCATCTTTCAAAAATCAACCTCAAATGATATGGATGTTGGACTCTCTTGCGAGAATGTGCAGGCAGATCATCAAGGTAAGGTTTGACAATGGCTTTTATGTCATGAAAAGAAAATTTCATAGCCCGTTGAAAGGTAGCCCCAACATTTTTCTATCCAAAGGGCATTTTTCTATATGCAAATGTACCCCAAGGGAAAATGAAAGCAGTTTTATGTTGGTCTTCCGGTTTTATTTGGATTTGATTGTAGCCGGAGAAACCATCCATAAACGAAAACACTTCACTTCCCGCACATGCATCTATGATCTGGTCAATGAATGGTGTGGGGTAATTGTCCTTAGCACAGGCTTTATTGAGGTCTCTAAATTTTGTACAAACGTGAATAGTCCCTTTCTTTTTATCAACAGGAACAGGGTTGGATACCTATTCAGTCAAAGCTATGGGATATATAAAATCATCTTTCAACAACTTTTCAACTTCTACCTTCACAGCCGCCACTTTACGCGGGTTCACAGGTCTCAATTTCTGTCAAATCGGATTGGCATTAGGATAGGTTCGGATTTCATGTTGAACAATAGATGGATCAATGCCTGGCATCTCCTCATATGACCAGGAAAAGATATCACGGAATTCCTTGAAAAGGGCAGTGTAGATGGCAATCTCCTCTGGAGAACAGTTTGCACCTATATAGATGTTTTCCATGACATCTGGGTTCACAGAGATATTGATAGGTATAGTGGCAGAAATGTTTTCCATATTCCCCTCAGCAAACACCCCTTCCCTAGGAAAAGGGTTGATAGGTACCTCAATATCATCTGACAGTCTCACTTTAAACTCTTGGTTTTCTATCTTGCTCAGATCTGGAAGAAAATAGGATCGATGATGAAGATCCTCACAAATCTTATCACATCCACTCATAGCTTCCAAAATAGCTTCATCGGAAGGTAAACCGGTATCTAAGCAATCTATGGAATGTAAAGAGTTTTTCGCCCATGCGGGTAGATAGACTTCTTCCAGATCATTTGAGACTGTTAGAGGATCTCGAATGGGATCAACAACAACTTGAGTGATGGCTTGATAAGCTACCTCTACTACTGATAAGGGCACTTCTGGTTCATGGGGAGTTGGGAGGACCCAAGGACCAGTCCTATTGCCAACCGTAGCAATGGAATTCCCCATAGTAGTAGAACCAATGTAATTCACCGGGGCTGGAAGGTCAAATGTGCCCATCAATGATGCGTACATTCCAGCTCCCAAGCTCTGTGCAGCAGGTTTGGCCTGATCAACCAATGGCACAGTAGATTCCTTAGACTCTAAACTAACTTTTCCGGTAAAATCAAGTTGGTCAACAGTAACCAACTTTCCCTCATGTGGAAAAACCATGACACGAAGAACAACTGATGCAATAGCATACATTGCATAAGTCCAATTCCTTCCCAGAAGCAAATTGTAGTCCAAGGGAGCATCAATCACTTCCACTTCAACAGACACTTCTTTTCCTACCAACTTAAGTTCAAAATCCGGTAGGATACCATGAGGACAGAAGGATCTTCCATCAAAAGCAGTAAGTAAAGTGTTTGATGGGACCAGCTCTGGGGATCCAAGAGCTTTCCAACAGGCCAGGGACATAACACATGTAGAGGCTCCATCATCAACAACTGCCCTTCCAATGGTCTTACCACCATGGAAAACATCTATTGATAGGGCTACATGGTAAGGCAGGCGAATTTTGACATCAGAGAGATTGAATTTCACCATAAGACTCAAAGAATCCATGCTACCTAAAGATGCTAAGAGAGCATCTTGCTGGGCAGGGCAACTCTGTAACACCTCTAAAGCTGACATTGCACACGGGGTTTGAGCTAAATCTTCAACCACTGAGTAGTTTGAAGCAGCCCTAGCATTGGGGTTATGCAAGGTCTTCTTGAAAACACCTTTCGATATTTTCGGCATAGTTTCGGTAGGTTTCTCTATTGTGAGAGGGTTGGAAGGTTCACCTACAGCTTTACCCTTCTCAAGAGTCTCGTTCTCATATTTTTTGTTCTTGGTTTGCAACAAAGTCAAAGATCGAACCATGTTGATATAATTAAGGTCAGGGGCAGCTTGAGTACCCCCTGGTACATTAGAAGCTGAAGCAGAGTTCTGTCCTTGGGGAAAAGGATCCTTCAGGACAGCCGGTTGTTGAGCTTTGAGCAGCTTCTGGGCTTGATCCATAAGGGGACAAAGGTGAGTAAGGTGGTCCTCTTGGCACAACTTACAAGGGAACTTGACCTTCTTCTTTTCTTTTTTTCCCCCATCAGCATTGTTCACGGGATTTGGCTTGTTTTGGTTTCCCTCTCCCTTCTTACCTTTCTTTTTCTTCCCGCTGGGCTGTTGATTTCCCTTCTGAGAGGTTTGAGAAAAGACAATTGCATTCTGGGGAGAGGGGGCAGACTTTGCTGCCTCCGCTGTAGAATTTTTGACAGACAACTGGTGAATTTGCTTAGTTAAAGACTCTATGGTGGGAGAGTTAACAGACCCAACCACACCATTGGCATGGGGTCCAGTCTTAGGCTTCTCCACCTCATGCGAAGGCCTCGGTGCCTCAGGGATGATCTCATACAAGATCCCAGACTATGAATAAATCAAGTCTAATTGTTGGGCTCTGAGTATGGCTTCTTCTTCATTCGTTAATCCTGATGTGGAAACATCCTTAGATATGTATGGCAACAGTGATTTAAGAAACCATTCTAATAGAAACTCAGGAGGAATGGTGGCTTTGATAAGGCTCTTTCGCCTCCTCCACTCTTGGATATGATCTGAGATATGGGTAGCCTTGTTTTGTCTAAAAGTAGACAACAAGTCCATTTTGAAATCGTATCGAACCGGAAGCTGAAAGTGGCTAAGGAAAGCACTAGCCAAATCCCAGAAACTACTAAAGGCAGCAGAAGGCAATTCGATATACCACTTTGCCGCCCTTCCTGTCAAGGTCCTCTGGAATAGCCTCAATCTAATTGAATCCTCATTCAACGAATTGGAAGAACACCATAAGTGAAAAGTGGTGGCATGTGCCCCAGGATCTTCACCAGCTTTACCTTCGAACTTAGGGATGTCCGATGGCAATTTGGTGGGAACAGGTGGCCACAAGGGGTCATGCCTCACCGGGTCATTCATCAATTTTGACAAGTCTGGCAAGTTTAAAGTTGCCAGGAAAGGAATTTTGGGCCTAACCGGGGTAGTAAATGTTCCAACTTGGGGATTTGAGGGACCTACCCCTGAATTCCCATGGGTAAAAGTGGGGTTTCCCCCAGCCACCGGTTGTGAAGTGGGAAGGTTTCTTTGAAACGGATTCCATCCGTAAGCCACAGGATTTTGTGTGGGAGGTGCAGTGTAAGTGGTTCGGGCCATCCCCATAGAAGCAGGGGTCTGAAAGACTGGAGCAGGTATCCCTCCGCTAAACAACGAAAAGGGAGAGCTCGTGTATGGGACCGAAATAGGGGTTTGGAAGCTCTGCCCGTAAGAGGTGTTGCTCCCAAACTGCACTCCTACATATGAAGGATATGGACCTACGTATGGAATAGATGGGGGAATGTGCCCCCCATTCCAAGGAAATCCTTGGACATATGCTGAGGATCCTACCGGACCACTCTGGTTAGTGTAAGGGAAGGAATAAGGAATGGTAGGTATACTAGGGATCCCAGTAACCGTGCTACCAGAAGTACCTCCTAGGTTTGAGTGAATCGGTGGTTGAACCACCCAGCTCGCTGGAGTTAAGGGTGTAGAAGGAAAACTAGATCTAGGGGCACTTACCGGGGGAGGTAGAACCCCTTCAACCAAAAGGGTTGAGCTAAACACAAAAGAACTTTCTTCCGCAGAAGACATGACTCTACCCACAGGGACACCTAGCACTGGTGAATCAAAAGGTCTAACCTGAACGATCACAGGATCGTTTAAATCAGTCAAGGGGGTGTTAAAGTTTCTTGCAAACTCATCAGTCTGCAATTCTTCTATCTCAACTGTGTCAAGATCAAAATGGTTAGCAATGAGTTCCAGTTCACTAAGAGTCTCACTTATTCCTACAGGTTCGAATGAACCGTTTGTGTCTAATCTCCGCCTTTGAGGTAAAGGTGGAGGCTCCAATGCAGTGATAGGAGGAAGGTTTCTCAACCTTCTTGACCTTCTAACAGGTTGGTCCTCCAGAATTAGAAATTTAACAAATCACACCCTAAGGCCAACTAAACATAGGCAAAACCACAGAGCATACACTAAAAAGTTCCTAGAGCCTCAAGCAATCAAACCAGGGTAAAAGATATACTTTCCCAAAGAAAGCTGATGAATGACTACTTGGCGTCCTTGATGTGGTTCTTAGGCACAAGTGGAGGAATCACCCACCGCCATCCTACACTTTCAACAAGGGTTACCTTCCAATCCCGTTCAAGGTGAACCAGAAATAACCTTCCGGTTTACCTAGGTATGCACCCTAAAAGACAAGAGACTAAAGGCTACCTTGGCAATACCAACAGTCTGGGGGGACAGTCGTCAGCCGAACTCGTACGCATGGGCAGGGTAGCTGAGCCCGAAACTCTGTCTAGGACATAATCCCTAGATGTGTAAAATTCTTGGGTTACGTTTTGACAAGGATTCGGAGGGTTATCTCCTCTGTCCAAGCCTCCACACGACCTAGTGCTTAACTCCTGTTTGAGAGGAGCTTCCCAGATACATTGATAGAGTCAAGGATTTCCCTAAAGAAAGGTCCACTACATCTGAGTTTATAACTTGTGGGAAGTTTACACTTCCTAACCCATAAGTCTAGCCTAAGCTAGTAGGTGAAAGGCCCCTAGAAAACAAAACTTATTAGTAAATTTTAATTTATGTGTTTATTTTAAAGGGCTGTTCTTTACTCAAGAGGAAATGGAGTGGTATACTTTATGATTTTTTGACTCAAACAAGAAATAAATGAAAGTAAAGGTGTATTCAAAGCAAAATTACCATTATAAAAGCAAACTTCTTTTTAATTTTTTCAAATATGTATTGATGAATTGAAAGCAACGATGAAATAAACTAAGCCTATGTTTTTGTAGTTTTTGATATAATATTTTTAAATTGAAATAAAAACTACTTATGCAAAAATCACAATGCAAAATATTTAACTATGTTTTCTTTTCACTTTTAAAAATAATCAAAACTCTACTATGCATCTACAATGCACTATGCTTGAGCAAACTTGACGCTTATAAACTGTATAAAAGTAACAAACTGAAGCAAACGGGCTGATAGAACCCAAAAGACCACCAACAAAGGGAGCCTAGGAACCCTAGCTTGGGTTCTACCAATGACAAAGAATCACTACAGACTTACAAAGGCAAGTGACAACCAGACACTATCAAAAGACAGACTGGAAAAATAGATCCCAAGACCCTGATCACTGATCTGGAGTAAGACACTTTAACCCACAACCCAAACAGGCCAAAACACTTCAGTATGCAAGCAGTAAATAAACCAAGCAAAAAGACTCAAGAGCTTCCGAAAAAGCAAAGAAATGTGATCACCAACAGTATCGAGACCCACTACACAGCATTCTTAAAGAAAGACCTTTCAGAAACAGGGACTAGACAAAGAAAAGAACAAGCAAAAACCTATCTTAAAAAATCCCCACTTCCAGGAGTATTCGCGACTGTCACTAAGAGCAACTCACGAATGACTTGCGACTGTCTAGTATTACAACCCACGAATGCAAACCAGTATTCGTGACTATCTAGAAAGACAAACCACGAATGGGTATAAAATTTTTCTCAAAAAATCAAGAAAAAACCCTAGACTTTCAAATGCTGAAGCAAATAAGAACCAGGATAAAAATCACAAACAGACTCACAAGCAAAACTGGTCAGGAGGACAAAAAAGAACCTACAGCAGTCCGGGCTCCCGAGTGGAGTCACCAGTTCTGTTGTACAGGATTATACACCTAATAACCTAAGGTCTAGGGTTACCAACATACTCAATTACTTGCAGATAATTGACTTCTAAAGTGCAGAATAAGAAATAGGAAGATTAAAAGAACTTACTTGTTAAATGAAGGTCAATCCTTGCTAATCTTCTTCCTCTCTGTTCCACTTCCAAAGTCTTCAAGATTGCTCCTCTTTCACCTGCCAAGAAACACTTTTCCAGATACAAGATGATTCATGTACATATAAGCAGGTTAGATAAATCACATATAGATGCATAAACATTTATCAAACCACAAGACATGAAACACATATGGAAGAAGTAATCTCTTTATTATCAATAATGGAAAGAGTTCAGATACAACCCAACTCCTGAGACAAGGACTCCTCTGCAACCAAAGGATTCTAAGTTCCACTGCTCCAAAGACTTCTGTATAAACTCCACCAGCATAACTTTGCTCTCCAAGTGTAGGTCCTCAACACCCTCCCCAAGGCCTGTATTTATATGGGTGAAATAAGGCAGTTCTCGAATGTTGGGGAAGTTGTAGCAGTTAAGGGATTTAGGTTAAATGAGTTAGCTAATCTCCCATTAGCACTTGTTTTATATTTAAATGTGAAGAGACACATTCGCAAGTCTATAGTAGAGCAACCCGTGAATGATTCGTGACTATGTATAAGTGCAACCCACGAATACATAGATTCGCGACTTGCTACAAAGGAGACTCGCGAATGATGCACGAGTTGTATAGAAGGATAGTCGCGAATACATCTCAACATAGGCAAAAATGGCAAAATGACTAGCTGGATGGAGGAAGCATGTATTTCATGACAAGCCAATCTATAGTGTTTTAGGCAAACCTCTATCCATAAGTGTCCTTTTGTGTGCCAACATGAGGAATGTCGGCACTCGGACGGAGAGGCGCCATTCGGGTGTATAACACAAACCCACGTACATACGCGGCTATTTTCAAAACAGTCGCGTATGAGGCCGCGCATGTGTTTTTCAACTAAAATAATGGGCAAATTTTCAATTTCTTTTGCAGGATGGTGCTAGAGTGGAGAGAGCATGAGCATGGTGAAGTAGAGGAAGCAGTAAGGGCCGTCTTAATGGCTCAACAAGCTCTTCATGCATGTGGACTCTACAAGTTTTGGTGTCTTGGTGGTTTGAGGGCCAAACCAAGACTGCTACAGATGCTAGTAGACTATTGGGATCCATACTCGGAGTCATTTCATATTGATGGGATGTCCCCCACCATATAGGTGGAGGACATATACTTTATCACAGGTCTTTCTAAACGAGGGGAGGTGGTGAACCTTCGTTCCTGAGGTGGGCCAGGGGGTGGCCTGACTATAGACAAGTACATTGCAGTGTACTGTTATCCAGACACCAAGAAGGTGGGGAGTCAGGTACCTACCAATGCTATACAAGTGCTAGGCCTAAAGGCCATACTATTGACACTAGGCAGGATAGCCGGCTTAGCATCACTCCACCAGGCCTCGCAGCCTCTAATGCTCTATGAAATGGAGTGAATGAGACCCAAAATCTATGACTGGAGTACTACGCTACTGAGCAACATGAAACACTAGCTCAGTGAGTGTAAGGCAGGCAGGGTACAGAACTTCAGGTTCAGCAGTATCTTGAGCACGTTTTTCTTCAAGCATGTTCCAGGATTGAGCCCTAGAGTGGATGTTCCTCTCCCCAAGGTTCGAGATCTAGCCTAATGGCGTTGGGAAAATGCTATACGCAGACTGGGGGGTGGTAGGGTGGCCAACCCATATCCATCTGACTTCTTTCCATGGTGGCGGCGACAGATAGTTACCATTGATGACTACCCCTATGCAGGGATAGATTTCCGGGGGGATCTGGACATGCCATTGCCACCAGGATCGGTGTATGGCGATATAGGTAATGAATCTCGACCCTCACTCTTTTTAAAATTTTTGAGTTATTTAATTTTTTTGTATTTTCTTGATTTTATGGAAGCAAAAAGACATGTTTTTGCGCAACAACACATAGTGACATCTACCATTTGTGTACAGATGTGGGGACACGGTGGCTAGAGGGCTTCCCTCGTGATAGACGGAGGGGAAGAGGAGATGACATCACGGGTGTGGATGCGGAGCGAATGCTCCAGAGCATTCATACCAAATTTGTGAGACTGATTCATAGAGTTCCCATGGCGCAAGTCAAGGACTTGCCTGAGGCCATGCAGTGGTAGGTGGTGGGTGTATCACGTGCATGGGTGCGTTTATTTCGACGGCTAGCTAGAGCCATAGTGACGTTCCATGATCACAACCCTCCTCCTCCTCCATAGGATTAGACACCTGGGAGTGTATTCATTTTGTATGACCGGGTATTATATGATGGTGGCTTAAAAGCCCCAATTTTGTATCATGACACTATGTATTACCACATTTTTGATATATAAAAAGTTTTATGGTGATCGATTTATTTATTTACATGTGTAAAAATTGTGTTTGTGATTAATTTATTATGAATGAAACAAATTCCAATCTAACACGTAGTTAGCATATAAGTCAGCAACTTGATTATTATTTCTTGGAATGTGTATATATGTTATACTGTCAAATTGTCATTCTAACAATCTCACACATAAGAATCTTCTTAATAACGTCGAATCTCTAACATGGTACAAACCATTGATTTGTGACACTACTAACTCCGAATAAAGACGTACCTCAAGAGATAGAATGCCATGTAGAATGGAATCCTGTAGAAGCTCAATAACGACGCTATATTCAGCAACATTGTTGGAATATGGCCATAGACATACACCTCCTGAAGACAGTACCTGACCCATAGGAGTATAAATCACCCAAGCAGTAGAGGCTGAGTGTTGAGTGTGACGGCTTGCACCATCTGCAAATCCTATGTAGGTGGAAGATTCCATTAACATCTGCCAAAAGAAATAGAAACTAATCACAAACCTGATCATGATAAGAAAAAGACCTAACTATGCAAAGCTATACAATAATATACAACAAGCAGCCTTGGATAAAGATTATGTATAGTATTTTTTGAGATAGAGCCCATTTCTAGCATCCACCAAATTTGTTCCCTCGTAATCTACTAACTCTTAGGCACCCTTCTCTAACACACGCTTGACCACATAAGGACCACACCACATAGGATTAAATTTCCATGCCCCCAAGGGTTCTTTCGGTTGATCTCACAAAAGGACCAAGTATCCTTCACTAAACACTCTTGGACGGACAAATTTATCGTACTGGACCTTAACGCAACGCTTATTAACCTCTAGAGCCACCAAGGCATCCCGACGCTACTCATCGACTTGTTCAAGGCGAACCAAATGCTCCTCCAAAGGTGAAGTGTCTGGTAAGAGTTCCACAGCTAGCTTCAACAAAGGAATTTCGCATTCAACCAGCAATATCGACTCCACTCCATGTACAAGCTGATATGGAGAAAAACCAGTGGTAGTCTTAACCGCGGTTCGATATGCCCACAAAGAAGGATATAACATAATGTGCCGATTATTCTTGCTTTGTGCGATGGTTCGTTGGAGAATGGATTTGAGTGATTTATTCACTGCCTCTACCTGTCCATTCACTTGGGGGTAGTAAGAATAGGAGTGCTCTTGCTTATACCCTAAATTCGATGCCAAGTCTTCCATCATATAGTTCTGAAAGTGCGAGCCATGGTCAATGACAATCTCTTTCGAAATCCCCAACTGAGTAATAATTTTGTTGAATACAAAGTGAGCGTCTGTCTCACCGTTGGATTTTACTGTAGGTATAGCCTCAGCCCATTTCGTTAAATAATCAACAGCCACTATAATGTGATGGTGCCCCCCAGCCGAAGATGGGTTGCAATCCATAAAATCGAGCCCCCACTTGGTGAAGGGACCGGCGGTGATAATGGGATGTAACAGGGTAGGTTTCGAGCGCATATTCTGTGTGAACACCTGGCAAGGGTGGCACCTCTTGACCGCATCAACACAATCCTTAAAGATCGATGGCCAGAAATAACCCACTCTCAAAATATTTTGAGTTGTAGAGAGCCTAGATAAATGACCACCACACATCCCTCTGTGGCAATCATTCAGCACAACCTCAGCCTCGTCATGAGTTAAACAACGTCGTAAAATGGAATCTACCCCATGGTGGTACAAATTATTGTCTACTATGAGGTAGTTCTTAGAGACATGATGTAATCTTTGTCATTCATCTCGCGAGAGGTGAGTAGGGGTCTTCTGTGTTTGTAGATATACTATGATATCCCCATACCATGGGTCTAACGTTGAGATTAAGAAGATGTGTTCATCGACAAACTTATCTTCACAAACCAACTCCTCGGTCTCGCTCGGAAAATCCGATATAAGCTCTGCAAAGATTAAAGACTTCTTTGATTTTGCTGAAACAAATTTGAGATCAAACTCTTGCAGAATGACAATCCATTTATTATACTTTCCCCCAATCATCCTTCGGGTGAGGACGAATTGAAACGGATTTGACATGGGCCACAACCAAGGTCTGGTGAAGGAGAATATAATGTCTCAAACGCTGAACTGCATGTACGGTAGCTAAACCAAGCTTCTCGACATGAGAATAACGAATCTCTGCGTTAGTAAGGTTTCAGCTCAGATAATACATGACATGCTCTTGGAGCTCCTCATCCCCTTGAACCAAGACCATACCAATCATCTCTAAGGACGCGGCCACATATAATAAGAAATCAAGGCTATAGTCTGGGGGACTAATCACCGGGGCCGATGCTAGGGCTCGCTTGAGTGCATCGAAGGAATCTTGGGCTCGCTCATCCCATTCAAAGGGAGTATCGTTCTTCAAGAGACACATAAATCCTCTAGTCAAATTGGCAAAGTTGACAACAAATATTCGTAAGAATTTTTCCATGCCCTACAAACACTGAGGATGATGAATATTCTTCGGGGGAGACAAATGAAGTATTGCCTCAACCTTCAAAGGGTCGACTCTTATACCCTCTTTTGACACGATGAATCCTAACAAATGACCTGAATTCATGCAAAAGATGCACTTATGAGGATTTAATCTAACTGAATAGTGTCGGCATCTTTCGAATACCAATCTCAAGTGATAGGGATGATGCATTCTCATGTGAGAATGAGCAGCGAGGTCATCCAAGAATACTTCAATAATAGACTTGAGATCGTGGAAGATCAAGGTCATCGCCCGCTGAAATGTAGCTCCAGCGTTTTTAAGGCCGAAAGGCATTTTTTGATATGCAAATGTTCCCCAAGGACAAATAAATGTAGTCTTATGTTGGTCCTCAGGTTTAATCTGTATCTAATTATACCTGAAAAATCCATCCATAAAGGAGAACACCTCACTACCCACACGCTCATCCAAAATCTGATCTATAAATGGTGTGGGGAAGTTATCCTTAGGACAGGCACGATTCAAATCATGGAAATCAGTGCATATGCGGATCACTCCCTACTTCTTATCCACTGGAATGAGGTTTGAAACCCACTCCGTCACGGGAATGGGATAGATGAAACCAGCTTTCAACAGTTTCTCTATCTCTGCCTTAATGGCAGGTGCTTTCCTAGGATTCATTACACGTAAATGTTGTCAAACAGGCTTAGCGTTGGGGTAAGTATTAATCTCATGCTTGACAATACGAGGGTCAATACCTGGCATCTCATCGTAAGACCAAGCAAAAATATCATGGAATTCCTTGAATAGCTCAGTATATTCCAGAATCTCAGCATGGGAACATTCCGCCCCAATTAGGCATTCTCTATGGTGCCAGGATCACGAGAGATGTTGATAGGAATTGTTGACGATATGTTCGCCATGTTTCCATCAGCCATCGGAACAGGAGAGCTTAATGGAACCACAGGACTACCAACTCTCTGACTAAGAATCTCCCTATAATCCTCATGCTCCAAATGGTCAAGCGCTGGAAGGAATTACGATCTATGATGAAGTTCCTCCCATGGTGGCTCAACTCCCGACATAGCCTCAATAATCACTTCATCCGAAGGGAACACCGTAACAAGGAAGTCGTGGGCATGAGAAGACTGTACTGCCCATGCCGGCAGCACATAGGGGTCTTCCTCCTCCATCCACGAAGAGGAAGAACAAGGCCCTGTAACATTATTGAGATTAGCTTCATAAGCTATCATAGCTGTAGGTAGCGGCACACTCGTCTCAACAGGCTCACTCGAAGTACTCGGTGTAGGAATAATCCAAGGTTCTTCCATATGACTTGTGCGAAAATACACCGATATCGTAGAAGTCGAAGCCTCATCAGAACTAGATCCTATCATGAGGATCAGTGCAGGACAACTAAAGCTTCCCATGAGGGATGGATACATGCCTACACCCACACTCCCAGTTGCCGGTTGAGAGTGTTCAATGATCGGGATTGAAGCTCCCGAAGATGCGGTAATATATGGATTCTTGAATGTCATTTGATCAATCGTTACGATCTTCCCGTTATGTGGAAAGCATACAATGAGGAACAAGGAAGAAGCAATGGCTTCCATACTGTACATCCAGTTCCTACCCAGCAAGAGATTATAGTCAAGGGGCACATCAACCACCTCAACCTCTATCGCAACGATCTTCCCCCTCAAATGGACTTTAAGGGAAGGAAGGATGTCGTGCAGCCTAAAAGATCTCCCATCGAACGTCGTTAACATAGTCGCTGATTTAGACAGCTCAGGAGAACCGAGACCCTTCCAATAGGCCAAAGACATCATAGAAGCAGCAGGGCCCTCGTCAATCATAGTACGTTTGATGGTCATACCAAGACATTCTACGTGCACCAAAAGAGACACATAGTAGGGCAAGTGAGGCTAAAGTTCTGCGGTTTCAAATTTGATCACAAAGGAAGAATCATCATCGTTCACACCAAGGGCAGAAAGCAACGCCTTCCTTTGCGAAGGACAACTCTGAAGCACTTCCAATGCAAACATCGCACAAGGAGTATGGCCCAAATCCTCGACAATTGAATAATTCTAGGTGGCTCAGGAATTTGGATTATGCCCCGAACGCTTAAGGACTCCCTTAGGAATGTGAGGTGCAACCTCAGGTTTGTTCGTAGGTTTATCAATGCGTAAAGGGGACCCTGGTGGATCAGGATCTTTGCTTGGGATGGGTTGTGATGAACTATAATCTTTCGCACAAGTCACAACTTTCGCAGCACGGACCATGTTAATGCACCCATGACCACTACCCTCTGGTGGATCATCATCACTAGACTGGTCATGGGACTTCGAGTTCATATTTTAATTATGCGGTAAAGGGTTAGTTAGCACAGCTGGGCCTTGTGCTAAGAATCTCAAAGCTTCATCAATCCGAGGGCACAAGTAAGTGAGGTGATCATCCTTACATAGATTGCAAGGGAATTTAACCTTACGTTTCACTTGCTTGTCCCCCCCAACATTTCTACCATTGTTTTCATTATTGTTAGCATTCTCATTCTTATTCCCACCCTTTCGATTATTATTTTTACCCTTTTTTCTATTCCGTCTGGGCTGCTGGTTACCCTTCTGGTTCAACGATTGCATAGAAAGTACATTCGCTGTTTGGGCGGGTTGAGACGAAGCCGTAGCTTGTCCCAAGGCAAATTGGTTGATTAACAATTTACTAGCTTGTTTTGCAACCGAATCTACAGGTTTTGCACTTGCACAACCCACAATGCCATCGGTATGTGGTCCAGGTTTGACTTTGGGATCGAAACTAGAATGAGGGGCATTGGGAATAATCTCGTACAACAAACTGGACTGAGCATAGATCAATTCCATTTCCTGCGCCCTAAAAATTGCTTGTTCCTCATTCTGAACTCCGGATGTGGAAACATCCTTCACTATATATGGCAATAACGACTTGAGGAACCACTCGAGGAGGAATTCCAACGGTATAAAAACTTTAATTAATCTCTTTCCTCTACACCACTCTTGAATATGATCAAGAATATGTGTGGCTTTGCCGAAATGTCGACAAGATTTTAATACCAACGTCATAGCACATTGGTAGCTGGAAGTGATTAAGAAAATTCATCGCAAGGTCATCGAACAAAGCAAAATCTCCCTTAGGTAACTCTATATACCATTTCACAACAGGCCCTATGAGGGTGCATTGAAATAGTCACAAACGGACTGAGTCTTGATGTAACGAATTTGAAGAGCACCAAAGGTGGAACGTAGTAACGTGTTCACTCGAATCTTCTCCCGGTTTTCCTTCGAACTTAGGTATGTCTGAAGGAAGCTTGGTAGGGACAGCTGGCCAAGTCGGGTCATGAGCCACAGGATCATTCGTAAGTCTCGATAAGTCAGTAAGATTAAGCATCACAAGGAAAGGGAGCCTAGGATAATGAGGTCAATGGACCACTCCCTGGTTCATATAGGGTTGATTACCACCATGGCCTTGGCCATAGTGTCCTCCTCCTTTCTGACCCATATAGCTGTTGCTAGGGTTTTACCCCTAGCTTGTGCGAATGAGCACCTACTAAGAAAAATGGATTCCTTAGTAGCAGTTTAATAAAATGTAAATTAAAAGCTATAATAGAAATAAAAACTAAATCTAAACATGTTCATGAAGCAAAACAGCAAAAAGTAAAGAATGATTTTTTATTGATCTGACCTCCAATGTGGAGGTTGGTGAAGCCCTTTGCGCTGGTCCGAGTAGGTGGCTCCGAGCTCCAAGCTGTTCCTTCTCTTTCTCCAATGGTGGAAATGGGCCAAAAGGGGCTCTCAATGGTGAAAGTAGCTCAAGGGTGAGCTAGGGTTTCAAGAGAAATTTTGGCAGAGGCAGGATACTTGTGATTGTGGATCTGAAATAAGGGGTCTCCATCACTTATTTATAGTTTTTCAGTGGTGGAGTGCTGGCCCGTGGTTTTTTGGAAACCATGTGGTTTAGGTCAAATGTTTAGGGTTTCAGCTGTTTAGGGTTTTTTTTCTCCTTTTCTTCATTATTTTATATATTTTTTTCCTTTTTGGATATTTTTGGTTTTTTGGAGGAATTTTGGATATTTTTTGGAGGAAAAGAGGGTTTTATGGCCTTTTGGAGGCGTTTTAAGCCTTTTGGAGGCTTTTTAGATGGTTTTATGGGTTTTTGATGGAAATATGGTATGAAAATGGACAAATGAGCCATGTAATGGGGTAGATGAGGTATTGAACCCTTTTTGGGTGTTAACAGATTGCCCCCTGATTTACGAGGGCATGAGCTCATCGTATGGCCGATGGACATCATAAGTCATATTCATTTTTTCTGGGGTGTGGAGAAGAGAAGGAACCAACTGAAGCCCGAAACAATGATCTCGAACCAACTGCAAGGACTGAAAAGTACATAACCTCAATAATGGATGATGAATCATCTGATAATCTGGACGAGGCGGGCATACCCATGCTTGTATCAAGATACATAAAAATAACTATGAGGCCCGAAAAGAGGGACCTGTAGGATACATAGAAATCCACTTTGTATATCATAAGGGTCTAGAAGGGACACAAATATGGAACATACTGCTGGGCTGACCATGTCTGAGCTGAACAGCTGATGCACTGGAATGACAGCAGTGCTACTGAATGTGGTTCCAAAGGAACTAATGAGCTGCTGGATCAAAGTGACAGCGGTCATACTTGCAATGGTACACTGATCTGGAACTGAACTGGGTACTCAAGGAAGCATGGAACTGGATGGCTTCCGAATACAATCTCCAACGCAGCCTGAACATCCACGAGAACATATCACTGGGCATTCCAAAGTGACTCACCAATGTGCTAGAGTCGGGGGAAATCTGGGGTCTTCGACACATAATGGAAAGGATATACATCCTGCGCGATTCTCAACGATGCGATTAAGGTGCTGAAGTCAAGCATGTGAGAAACAACTATTCGGAGAGGCAATGATGACTCCTCCCAAAATGGTCCGTAGGCACTCACCATAGATGGTGATGGGTCCAAGGTGCAGGGTCCTCTGGGTCTATCCTCTGGAATAGAGGGGCTGTCGTCGACAGAGGGAGACCTGCAACTATCAAGGCAATGATGTTTCCTTGACAGGAGCGCGAGGTGAAAAACTGAACTATGATAGTACTGATGGCAGGAGTGATAAACTGGGGGGAATAACCGAGCAAGTAGAGTGGGTGGACTCAAACTTCCTTTGTTCAGAGTATGATGGCGGGGATGATCGGGCAGCATATGAGACTAAATGGTGGTAAAGGGATCATAGTGGTATAGGATCTGAGGGTGAATGAGCTGAGGGAGACTCAAGCTGTGGTGAAATGGCAAGAGATTGCAGAATACTCTGAACAAAGGCGACCTGAATGGGGGTGCTACCGAGAGGATCGATCATAGCGCCAAGAAGCGCGGGGGGACTTCTTCATGGGTTAGGGAACTAGAAGAAGCGTGGATATAAAATGGTACTGTCATGTGGATTTTCCGAGCCCAGGACAGTTCATGCTCGTGGTTGCTTTCAATTTTGAGGAGTCTGAAAGCAAATAGGAAGACTCTGAAGTAATAGAATGGTACTGTCGTGTGGATTTTATGAGCGCAGGACAGTACATGCTCGTGGTTGCTTTCAATTTTAAGGAGTCTGAAAGCAAATAAGAAGACTCTAAATTAATGGCCAAGCAAGGAGGAAGTGTTCAATCAAGGAACATTTATGATGACCAGGACTGAGGGTGGGGGGGAACACTGGTGAGCCTCCTTGCGGGGTGAATGAATGGTGGAAAAATAATGAAACATTTGCAGTATGACAGGAGTGGATGGCTCATGTAAAAAGCGTGAAATAATCTGATGACGGCCGATGTGGTGCGTAAACCGATGCGGCAAGGTGTAGGGACGCAATGTTGAAATTGTACCAAGTGAGAGTGAGAAATGATCTTAAGCATCATCACGAGCTCGAAAAAATGAATCCGGCGATATGAAAAGTGTGAAAAATGGAGAGCGGACGAAGTGGCGCGCAAACCGAGGTGACTATTGGTATCGAAAAAATGGGCAAAAATGGTGTAGCAAAAAATAATGCAATGAGGTGACCATCGTGATGGTCTCGTCATGCTGATTCCAATGGTGGAAACAGTTCGAAAAATGGACTCCGTATGGGTTCAGAAAAGCCAAAACAAGAAAAAGTCAATGGACTATAAATAGTAAGTGGGCCCAGGATACCTCTGGGAGGAAGTAGGAACGATGGTGCATGTCATCCCAGGGATAATCTGGGGTAGTGAGAGCCTCGAGAATATCCTCATCAGTACGGAATGTATGTGTCGTCAAGTCGGTTGACGAGGGAGTAGTGACGGAAGAGATCATATATATGGTATTAACCTCTTTGGAAGAGGAATAGACCGGGGGGTGGATTTCCTCAATGGTGAGTGGTGCCGTCTCAAGATCCAGATTGTTCATCTCAAAGAGAGCTACTCTATACTCGGGGAGATCTGGACAGTGATGTGAGTAATGCTCGTAAACACCGCATAGGGCACAGGATTGGTTAGTGCGCAGGGATTTGTCGCGAGGCTTAGGGGTTGAATCTAGATGGACAACTGGGATAGTGGGATCATCGTCAAGCATTTGCATGTACTCCTGTAATGTCGGTAACTGAGGACATAGGTGAGTCGCATGGCCCAACTCATCGCATAGCACGCATTTGGGAGGAGCACGAAACATAGGGGGATTTTTGACTGTCTGAGGAGGTGGGACAGCAGTGTAAGGTTGGGGGCCTCTGTCCCCAGTGGGTTTGGTAAGAGGAGGGGGGGGGTTCGTGGAGGACGATGGGGTAGCGATACCGGGAGGTGGTTGACTAGTAGTGACAATTGGTTGCACCGGTTGCAGGACGACATTTGGTGTCGGCGGGGGAACGGGAGGCAAAAGATACCAAACGGGTAATCCTAATGTTAAACCCGGGAGGCTAAGGGTAGCTATGACTGGGGCGCTAACTACTCCTGAGTGAGGGAAGAGGAAAAGAATGGTATGGATGGGTGTAGCACCAATGTGACTAGGTACCAAAGGGGGTTTAGGCAACAAAGGCATTTGATTAGTAGGAGTTCGCGTGTTATGGGACAGGGTACATAGGTTGGACACTTCAGTGGTAGGTGACGGGGGTGGAATAGATGGGAAGGTCGAGGTCATTGGTGTGTCTGAGTAAAATCCGGGCCCCATAGAAGAAACGAATGAGGTGGTGGCATCCGAAACAGGTTGTTCAACCATGGGGAGAACATTTTCGGGTGCTGCGGGGGCATTGGGATCATGGTAAGTGAGTTGGTCAACCTTGACCACGCGTCCCTCATGGGGGAACATCGTGGTACAAAAAATGGTAGAAGCAACTGCCCGCATGGCATACATGCAGTTGCGGCCAAGTAAAAGGTTGTAATCAAGCTGTGCATTGATAACCTCGATGTTTATGAGGACGATTTTTCCAGCCAGCTGGACAGGAACGTTAGTTAATAGGCCTTGTGGTTGAGCTGAACGGCCGTCGTAGGCTCGCAACGCAGTAGAGGACTGCTGGAGAGGGGGGGATCCCATTTTCTGCCAGATGGAGGTGGGCATGACACATGTAGAGGCACCTTCATCAATAATGCATCGATGGACGACAAAATTCCGAATGGAAACAGAAACTTGGAATGCCAAAGTGGAAGGCAGGCGGGGTTCGGATTGGTCCAAATCAAATGCCATTAACTACGAATCATTTGGATCGATAGCCCCAATGGCTGAGAGTAAATTTTTGCGCTACGAAGGGCAGTTTTTTAAGACTTCTAATGCAGACATGGCTGCGGGGGTTTGGGCTAAGTCATCGACAATGTTGTAGTTTGATGTAGCCCGTGCATTGGGGTTGTTGTTGATACGGCGAAGTGGGAAACGAGGTGCTTTGGGGGCGCCATCTAGTGGAGGTGGAGGTATACATAATGCCTGATCAGCGGGATGAGCGTTAGTGGGTTTATCGGCGGGAGGGGCTTCAGGGGTGGAGCCATATTGGTTCCGCCGGGTCTGGAGGTTGACCTCATCAGAGGACATCATCAACAAATGGTGGGTACCTAAGTCAAACATGGGTTGATTAGGAGCAGCGCAAGTGATTTGTTGTTGGATGGGCATGTTAGCTTGAGGGGGAGCCAACGGTTCAGTGTTCACTACGCCTTGGTTTGGTAAGGGGTTTTGCAGCACCAAAGGTGGTTGTTGAGGTTGTGGGGGGTTGGGTGGTGCTTGAGGAGCCACTTGCCCTTGGCGGTGTGTATCAGCAGCCCAAAGTTGCCGCACTCGCTCCATATGTGGACAAAAATGTGTGTAGTGGCCATAGACCCCGCAAATAGAACACGGATAGTTTGTTCGCAAATTGGGGTTTTTATCCTTCTTGGGCGGGCGATCAGGGTTTTGGTTAGCAGGGGCCGCATTATTACTAGCGGGGGGAATAGGGTGTTGACCAGCTTGCTCGATCGGTTGGTTGTTCCCATGATTTCGGCCTCTGCCGCAGTTTTGTTGGCCCTGGTTGCGTTGGTTGTTCTGGTTTTGCTGCGGGTTTTGTTGAGCGTAAAATTTCCCTTGGACAGCAGGTGGATTCTGAGGTTGCGCAGGGGCTGGAGCAGGCTGCGGTGGATGATATGTAGGTTGAGGCTGCGCAGGTGCAGCAACTTGAGGGGGTTGCTGATAGTGTTGTGGAGCGGTTTGTGGGTTTGCCGCATGGGCTGCCTGTGGCGGGTAATAATGAGGTTGGGTTTGTGACGGCGCAGGAGCTGGTGCAGCCTGCTGGTGATAGTAGGGCTGAGGTGCGACCGGGGGGGCATAAGCGGGAGTCATATGACCGAAACACTGAGGTGGACATGAGGGTCCATGGGAATGGTGGTGATGTGTCATGGGAGCATACGGGTTGGTTGCTCCAGACTGTGAGGTAGCCCGCGAAGGGTCAGGGCCAGGGGTAGGACGGGCTATGGAAAATGGTTGAGGCTGTGAAGAGACATAGCCAATGATGCCGTCGGCAGCGTGGGATGTCCCCGGCGCATCGTGCTGGGAGGAATTGTCGCGAGGGGCGTCAGGTATAATGGTATAAAGATAACCCGACTGGGCGTAAATGAGATCGAACTGTTGGGCTTTCAAGATAGCCTCTTCTTCAGACTGGGGTCTTTCGGATGCCACATCCTTAGCAATGATAGGAAGGAGGGATTTGAGGAACCAATCTAGGAAGATCCGATCATCTAACTTGATTTTGCATAGGCTACGTCGTCGACGCCATTCATGAATGTGGTCTGTGATGTGGGTAGCTGTGTTCTGTCTGCATGATAGGAGGATCTCAACGCCTGCATCATA